>JAKSZU010000021.1:3281621-3446621 GCA_026018925.1 Tupaia tana
CAGGCGGCCCCAGCAGCCTTCTGTGTGATTAGGCAAAGGTGCCCCTTTCTCAGGGATGACAGCTCTGACCGAGGGCGAGGGCGTGGTGAGCTGAGGGACAGCAAGTTACAGTCCCCCTCCCTCCACCCTGCGCCGGCTCCCTGGTGTAGGGCTCAACCTCAGATGAGCCACAGGCTTCTGAAACAGTCCCCCAAGCTCACTCTGTGCGCCCCCAGACTTCCAAGAGGAGTAAGAGCTCCAGAGCTCGCCTCTGTTCCGCACGCGGTGAGCGGCTCAGCTCTCAGAAAGCAGCGGCCTGGGCTCCCCAGCTTGTGTCTGGGCTGGCGGAGGCTGGAGGCAGGGAAGAAGGGACGCCCACAGCCAACGGCCACGCCCCCACCATGCCCATGGCCACGCCCACGCCTGCCGCTCTCCCGCCCACGCCCACGCCCACGCCGGGCTCCGCCCAGCCCGGAACTCACCAGGATCAGGTCCTGTGAACCGCAATTCCTCTCGATTGATTTTTTAAAAAATTATTAGTATTTTTTTCCTAGAGCGATTTCTGCTATAGGTCACACGCGGGCACCAGAGACACAGAAAGCAAGAAATCACCCCCCAGGGGGGATGTCCACGCTGCAATCCCTTCTCCTCCATTCTCCTCTCAGGCTTTGGGCAGGCACACCTGCACCCGGCATGAGTTTTAAGCTGCCGGATCTGGGACTCGAACCAGAGTCAACTACATGGGAGTCCAGTGACATTCCCTCTCTCGATTGATTTTTCAAATGTGTCCCTGGCTCAGCCGTGGTGGTGCGTGCAGCCAAGACACTGCTCTGCAGTCTGGGCCTCGGGAAGGGCTGGGTTTGAGTCCCCGGCCCAATGGCCAAAGCGTGCAGCGGGGCCAAAGCGTGCAGCCGCAGAGATGGGAGGCTGAGGCAGGAGGGTCACCACACCATAATATCTTTTTCCAAAATGGAACGCATTCTCGGGCCAGCTGCTGTGGTGTTAGGGAGGCTGGATCCCGCATGGCCAACTACATGGTTAGAGTCCCACAGCTGGTGGTCCAAGGGACATGCCAGGCACATGTGTGTGCATTCCTAAGACCCCAGAAGGAGAATGGAGAAGGGACTGTGGCACGGCCATCCCGCCAGGGGCTGCTTTCTCACTTTCCCTCTTTCTCTCTCTGTCTCTGTCTCTCTTTGGCAGGTGCATGTGACCTACAGCAAATACATTTTTAAAAGATGTATTCTCATTTTCCCTAAAAGATGGTAATAAAGGGTCAGCAGGTGGTGTGGTGATTAAGGTGCTGAACCTGGGGCCAACCATGGTTCAAGTCCTGGATCCAGCAACTTGAAGAATATGCCGGGTACGTGTGCATGCGTGCCTCAAATCCCGAGATGAGAACAGAGGAGAAGAAATTGCAGGGTGGCCATCCCCCCCAAGGGGTGATTTCCCACTTTCTCACTGTCTCTTTCTGTCTCTCTCCAGTGAGTACACGTGCCCTATGGCAAAATCAAAAAAAAAAAAAAAAGGACGGTGGACTAATGTGTTCGTGTAGATTAGTTTGCTGATTTCACTGAACAAAAGTTACTGTAGCAGAGGGGCTGAGGAAGCCTTATCCAGTGGTCTCCTCTCCTCTTTTTTTTTAAAGAAATAATTATTTAATTTATTATTATTATTATTATTATTATTAAATTTGACCAGAGAGAAAGAGAGAGGGAAAGTGAGAAAGCAAGCCACCAGGTCCAGGATTTGAACCACAGTCGTCAATGTGGGAGTCCAGCGCCCTGACCACAATGCCACCTGCCAGCCCCATCCCTTCCTCTTTCAATCGAAAGGCTCAGTGTGTGAGCCCAACAATCAGCTGGCCTCTGCAGCATGCATGGCGCCATGCAGTGGGCTGGAATGTGCCGGCCTCCCTCAGCCACAGGCACCGCGACCTCATGGCCAACACGTGAGTGCATGTGTATTCACAGATGTGCCAGGCCTGTGGCCTGGTCAGCCTGGAACACACAGGGCACGCATGCCAGTGCCTGAGACCCGATGGGCGGAGGCCTGGAGGATGGGGCTGCAGCCTGACTGGACCCGTGTGGGGCTCTCTCCTCTCACTCTCATGTGCACGCACACAAGCCCTAACATGAAGAAAGAAGAGTTTGGCTGTCTTTTTTTTTCCTCTTTAAATTTCCCCGCAAGGGGACTTCTTTTTTAGAGTTTTGTTTGTTTGTTTGTTTTGCCTTAGGGTATGTGAGCTCGCTGGAGAGAGATACAGAGACAAAGGCAGAGAGACAGAAAGCGAAAAATCACCCCCCAGGAGGGATGGCCACACTACAATCCCTTCTCCTCCATTCTCCTCCCAGGATCTTGGGCACACATGCACACACGCCCAGTGTGAGTTTAAGCCAATGGATCTGGGACTTGAACCACGGTCAACTACATGGAAGTCCAGCGACATAGCCATTACGCTAACTGCTGGTCCCAACCAACACGTTCTTAAAGTAGTGATCCCTAAAACTGAATAAAGCATGCAATTTATCATTTCTTTTGTTTTCTTACTAATAATATATCATGGATAACTTTTCTTAAAGAAATAGTTACGCATTTGTTCAGTTGCAAAGTAAGCTATTTTATATAGGTAATATAACTTATTTAACCAGTCCCTGATGTTGGTAAATTAATGCCATAAACAAGTGCTACTGAAAAAAGCGAACAAACACCCTTGTGCATACACCCTGGTAAATGTAAAGGTTTACTTATAAGTAACTGGCTTTACAAATAATAATCATTAAGTTATTTCTTTTTTCCAAGCGTGAGAGACAGAGACAGCACCCCCAGTGAGTCTTCGCACGACAGTCTACCGTGTTCCAGCCAGCCCCATACCACAGGCACATGCGTGTGCGCTGCGGGAACCGTCCGTGTGAGCCAGCCTCACAGCGTGCTGTCTTACTGTGACTCATCATCCAGCACCTACATTTTCTAACTTGTAAAATACTGCAGATAAATCAAGAATTAAGCAGATGGCACGGAAACCGGCAAATGAGCTTGGGAAGTACTTTTTTTTTTTTTTTTTTTTTTTTTTTTGGAGAGGTTTTTTCTTGCTAGAGGGCGCATGCACTCGCCAGACAGACAGAGACAGACAGAGAGACAGAAAGCGAGATCACCCCCCAGAGGGGGATGGCCACGCCGCAATCCCTTTTCCTCCATTCTCCTCTCGGGATCTTGAGCATACACGCACATGCACCCGGTGTGAGTTTAAGCCACCGGGTCCGGGACTCAAACCGTGGTCGACTACATGGGAATCCAGCGACATAGCCATTACGCCAACTGCTGGTCCCGGGAAGTACAGAGAGACAGAAAGTGAGAAATCACCCCCCAGGGGGGATAGCCACACTGCAATCCCTTCTCCTCCACTCTCCTCTTGGGATTCTGGGCGTGCACGCATACGTGCCTGGCGTGAGTTTTAAGACACCAGGTCCAGGACTCGAACTGCGGTCCACTGTGTGGGAGTTCAACGATATAACCATTAAACCACCTGCTGGTCCTGGAAAGTACATTTTAAAAATTTTGTTTGTGTTGTCTGAACACTTAGATACTTTGTCAGCTGCTTTGCTTGTGAGCTAGAAAATTGTAGGAGATAAATTGTGGGTGGAAAAATTTAGGACTGCTTTTTTTTTTTTTAGAGAGAGTTTTTTTTTTTTTTTGCTATAGGGCACGTACGCTCACCAGAGAGAGACAGAGAGACAGAAAGCGAGAAATCACACCCCAGGGTTGATGGCCACCCCACAATCCTTTCTCCTCCATTCTCCTTTCGGGATCTTGGGCACGCACGCACACGCGCCCGCTGTGAGTTTAAGCCACTGGGTCTGAGACTCGAACCACAGTCGACCACATGGGAGTCCAGCGACATAGCCATTACACCAACTGCTGGACCCGTTTTAGGGACTGCTTTCAACATGCCCCACAAGCCTAGGCACACAGGGACAGATCAGGCATTTCCCCTCTCCAAATCAGGTGTGTTTGTGAAGGTCTGACCTGAGGCTGCAGCCCCCGCTCCTGCATTTCTCTTCAGCGAGGTGCTCTTGGACTTCTAGTTACTCCGTGTGTGCTGGCAAGAGGGAGTCCAGGGAGAGTGTAGGGTTCCCGGCACCCCATAGTCTTCCACTTACCCCAGAGGCAAAGGAGATTTAAGAGCTAAGGGAGATCTCACACCATCTCTGAGGATGACGGTGAGCTGAAAACAGCACAGACTCCAGGGCTGAAGTCGGACATGGAAACCGAGTAAGACCTCGGAATAAACATTGCTTCTGCGCCATGTGGCGGGGCAGCTTTGGAACCTACTGTGACACAAAACCGTCATTCAGGACGTCTTTCACGTCGCAATTTGCCATTGCCTCATCCTCAAGCCCCGGCACTGTTTTCAATGGGCCGCTTGTTCAGAGATATCTCTCCCTCCCTTATTGCCAAAGTCGGGGAACAATGCTCGACTTCAGCGGGGCGCTCGCACCCCCTCCGGTGAGATCACGTAGCGCGCGGTGTCCCTCCATGCTTTCATGGGTGTGGCCGCTGTCATAAAGAGCCCACTCTCGGCCGAGCCTGCTGACAGCCCAGGAGAAGCAGGGGGACACCCAGCACGGTCTTCAATTCCCGGCGGTTCCCGTCCACATGGCGCCACCCACTGCGCGGTTGGGGAACCTGATTGGAGACCCCACAGCTGGACTGAGACAGCCGAGCTCCGAACCCAAACACTCTGGCTGCAGAGTTCGCATTATTTTTTAAAAATTTGCCAGAGAGTGTGTGTGCATGTCAGAGAGACACAAAGAGAGAGAGACAGGAGAAGGAGAGAGAGCGAGAAATCACCCCCGAGAGGGGATGGCTACACTACATTCTCCCTTCTCCTCCGTTCTCCTCTTGGGATTTTGGGCACATACGCACACCCACTTGATGTGTTCTTTCAAGTCACCCCTCCCCCTGACTCATGAGCCAGTCAGGATCTTAATTGTGCCCACAGGCACATCAGATGTGTCCAGGCTTAAGTGGGAACTGAACCCAGGACTGTCCCGTATGACTCCAGAATCACAGGGCAGCACTCTGTTTCCCCTAGCACTGCAGCTGTGCCCCAAGGAGACTTCTTTTTTTGGTAGAGGTTTTTGCCTCAGGGTGCATGTGCTCTCTGGAGAGAGAGAGAGAAAGTGAGAAGGAAAGTGAGAAATCACCTCCCAGGGGGGATGGCCACACCACAATCCCTTCTCCTCCAGTCTCCTCTCAGGATCTTGGGTGGGCACACACATGCACCTTGTGTGAATTTCAAACTACCAGGTCTGGGTCGCGAACCACAGTCAACCATGTTGGAGTCCAGTTATATAACTACTACGCTATCTGCTGGCTCCCCCAAGGAGATCTGTGATCATTGGCCTTTTCTTCTTCTGAATGTTGAACTGTGTACCTATATTAACTATTTGAATTTAAAACACATTAAGAAAAAACCAATAGCAGAAAACAGGTACTTTTTGGAATATAGAAGCAAATAAGCAGAAAATGGCACAAAATGTTGGAAGGGATTTTTTTATTGTTTTTCACTTCGCTATTGGGTACGTGAGCTTCCCAGAGAGAGAGAGAGAGAGAAAGACAGAGGGGGGAGAGTGAGAAAACACCCTCCAGGAGGATGGCCACACTGCAGTCCCTTCTCCATTCTCCTCTCAGGACTCTGGGCATGTGCACACATATGCTTGGCGTGTTATTCAAGCCGCCGGGTCCAGGACTAGAACCATGAAGTTGGCCATGTGGGATTCAGCCACCTTACCACCAGCTGATCCAAGGGGTTTGTCTTTAGTAAGGAAGACTGGGGAATGGAAGCGGCAGAGAGGTAAAAGACTACTTAGTCCAGATATAGGGTTATAAACAACTATTTTATTTCTAAAAGTATTTTGTATAACTACAAAGTCATTAAAACAATGTTAGAATACAAGAACTACTTTTCTAGGAGAAGGTAGCTTAACTGCACAGGGAAATCAGGTAAAGTGAAGGAAAACTGGCCACAGAAAAGAGTTTGCGCGGGACCAGCAGTTGGCGTAATGGCTATGTCACTGGACTCCCATGTAGTTGCCCATGGTTTGAGTCCCGGACCCGGTGGCTTAAACTCACGCCGGGCGAGTGTGCGTGTGTGCCCAAGATCCCGAGAAGAAAAGGGAGGAGAAGGGATTGCGGCGTGGCCATCCCTCCTTGGGGGTGATTTCTCGCTTTCTGTCTCTCTGTCTCTTGCTGTCTGTCTGGCAAGTGCACGCGCCCCGTAGCAAAAACCTCTCAAAAAAAAAAAAAAAAAAACCTCTCCAAAAACAAAAAAGAGTTTATGCAACCCTGGGCAAGCAAAATGCCAAGGTCTTCCGGGAACAGATTTGTTTCCCCCAAATAGCATTATCTAAAAAGGTATAGTCTAGCATGGATTTGTATAGAAATAGCAAAACAAAGATAACTTAAATCACAAAGCAGGGCATGATTCCCAGGTTCTTTAATGTCTAACACGTGTTTTTCTGTTTGTTAGGTTTTTAATTTTCGTCAGAGGTAGCGTGTGCTCACAGGAGAAAGAGAGAGTGCGAAAGCACGTCCCTGGGGGATGGTCATGCCACAATCCCTTCTTCTCCATCTCGCCCTCCTTTTGGAATTTTGGGCATGCGTGCACATGTGCCTAGTGTGTTTTTCTTTTTTTCTTTTTCTTTTTTTGGAGAGGTTTTTGCTATAGGGTGCGTGCGCTAGCCAGAAAGCCAGAGAGAGACAGAGAGACAGAAAGCGAGAGATCACCCCCCAGGGGGGATGGCCACGCCGCAATCCCTTCTCCTCCATTCTCCTCTCGGCACGCACATACACGCCCGGCATGAGTTTAAGCCACCGGGTCCGGGATGCGAACCATGCTCATCTACATGGCAGTTCAGAGACATAGCCATTACGCTAACTGCTGGTCCCAAAAAACTTTTTTATAACTCTGAAATAGAAAGCTTTCTTTTCCTAAAGATTCTACAGTGGCTCCATATGGCTCCAGGGGCAAGTTCAACGTCCCGGTTCTGATACCGAAGTAAAACAGACTCCCCTCTTAGGTCTGTCCTGGTGACAACACTCATCCCGGATTACCAGGGTGTGCTGGGAACCAGGCGGGCCCCTTAATCCAACGCATGGTGGCTGCTCCCATTACAGACCAGGAAACCGAGATGTGAGTCTTAAGCAAATTGCTCAAGGTCACATACCTTCGGGACAGGAATACCAATCACCGTCTCCAGGAAGGCCTGTCTTCTCTCTCCTGCATTCAGGTGAGAAATACCCTCCCCTCTCAGCTTAACTTTCAGTCCTAGACCTCAAAGCTCTGGAGGCCCCCCCCCCCCCCCCCCACTCAGCAACCTGATCACATCCGAGATACCAATCTCTCCTAGACCTGGCACAGGACGGGCTAGCAGTACCACTTGTTTTGGGATGTCATTAGCAGTCTGGCACTCTACGTAGCACTGCCTCGGGTTTATTCTTGTCATGTGTGTAAATCCTTTTAAACAGGATGGCAGGAGATAGTGTTTTTAATTCCCATACACTGCTGCTTCTGCTTCTTTTCTAAAAAATTGGCAGTGGCAGAAACAGGGTAATTACTTAATGGCTTTAATTTATAACGTCCTGCATTTTCAGGGCCCACTACTTACAGAACCACTCAGCAGGAGGGTAATTTACTTTTGGCTTGCTGCTATAGGGTAGCGAGACGGATCCACTTTAAAGTAAAATAAAATTTCCAATGGAATTGCTGTTGCGCATTTGTTTGCTATTTTGTTTTAAGGTTTTTACCACAGGGCACATGCACTTGCGAGAGACAGAGACAGAGAGAGGGGAAGTGAGAAATCACCCCCCAGAAGGGATGGCCACACCGCCATCCCTTCTCCTCTACTCTCCTCTTGGGATTTTGGGCACACATACCCAGCATGATATTCAAGCTACCAGGTCTGGGATTCAAACCGCAACCATGTGGAAATCCAGTGCTTTAGCCCCCTGGTCACCTAATGGCCCGTTTTTTTTTTTTTTTTTTTTTTTCTTGGAGAGGTTTTTCGCTATAGGGCACGTGCGCTCGCCAGACAGACAGAGAGAGACATAGAGACAGAAAGCAAGAAATCACCCCCCAGGGGGGATGGTCACGCCGCAGTCCCTTCTCCTCCATTCTCCTCTCGGGATCTTGGGCACGCACGCACACGCGCCCGGCGTGAGTTGTAAGCCACCGGGTCCGAGACGCGAACCGCAGTCGACTACGTGGGAGTCCAGCGACATAGCCATTACGCTAACTGCTGGTTCCCAAGGCCCGTTTGTTTTTTGATTTGCTCTGGGGTGCGTACTCTTGCTGGAGAGAGAGGGGAAGTGAGAAAGCACCCCTGAGCGGAGGACCGCCACACTGTAATCTTCTCTTCCATTCTCCGGTGGGAGTTTGAGGCACACACATGCACCCAGCCACTCACCGTGAAGTCAGGCCGTGTGGGATGCAGCTGCCTAAAGCACCTCACCACCCAGCTGGCCCCCAGAATGCTGGCCTTTTGTTTGTTTGTTTGTTTTTGAGAGATTGTTGTTATAGGGCACATGCCCTTGCTGGAGAGACAGAGAGAGACAGAGAGACAGAAAGCGAGAAATCACTCCCCGGGGGGATGGCCACGCCGCAATCCCTTCTCCTCCATTCTCCTCTCGGGATCTTGGGCATATATGCACACGTGTCCAGTGTGAGTTTCAAGTTGCCAGGTCTGGGACTCAAACTGCAGTCGATGATGAGCGAGTCCAGCGACATAATCATTATGCATCTGCTGGTCCTGAGTCAACAAAATTAACACACAGCCTAGGCTGCGGCAGAAGACAGACAGAAGAAGTGATCCTAGCTACGCTGTGCAGGTTGGTCTCACAGCTAAGAGGACACACCACGGAGGAAATCGTGCAGCCCTCAGGAGGGCCTTGTCGCGCTCCGCCATAAAGCCCTGGTCCCCAGCGCTGGGCCCAGCTGGCGGCAGAGGCTGACCGGGTGAGTGAAATGCACTAATCTACAATTCCAGGAAAGGAACAATCTGTTTCCATGTAGAGGAGAGGCCCACGGGAGGGAGAGCAGGCCAGCGCAGTGCACCCTGGCTCCTACCCAAGGTCCGGGCAGGGCTCAGGGCAGGGCTCGGGCGGCCCTTCCCTCCAAGAAACACACGTCTGCGTTCTGGCAGTCAGATCCTACTAAACACCTGGATCCCATTTCCCCCCCTCCCTGGGCCAATTCCACATTCTAACTTCAAAACTCTCCCTCCTCATTGAGAGCGAAATTTTTGGATCACTAGCCCTGCCTCTTTTTTTTTTTTTTTTTTTTTTAAGTAATTATTTTATTTATTTATTTTAAATTTGCACATACACTCACCAGAGAGACCGAGAGAGGGAAGTGAGAAACCAAGCCATCAGGTCTGGGACTTGAACCGTGGTCAGCCATGTGGGAGTCCAGCACCTTTAACCACCATGCCCCCTGCTGGCTCCACGCCCTGCTATTTTTTCCCCTTTTTTTTAGGGTTCTGCCACAGGATGTGTGTGTGTGTTTACCTGAGAGAGACAGAGAGGAATAGAGGGAGGGAAACTGAGAAATCATCCCTGGGGGCGATGGCCACTCCACAATCCCTTCCTCTCCGTTCTTCTCCTGGGATTTTGGGCACACACACAAATGCACCTGGTGTAATTTTTAAGCCTCCAAGCCTGGGACTCAAACCATGTTAGGCCAGGTGGGAGTCCAGCTGCCCTAATTCCCATGCCCCTGCTGGTCCCCAAGCCCTGCTTTTTAACTTTGGAGAACTGAAGGGTGGGGACAGCACAGTGTCCCTGCGGTGGCCACAGAGAGGAGCCAGTGCTGTTCGCCATCACCCTGGCCGCCTGCTCACTCCGGCTGCAGAGGTGACAACGGGCTCTGGCAGAGTGCGGGTTGGTTTTCATGTTGCTCACACTTGGCGAGGCGGGTCTGAAGGAAGCTGGTGTCTGCACATGGGCGCTGGACAAGCGCTCACCTCCTCGTGCTGGGTCCCTGCCACCTCCCGCGTAGGTCCCTGTGCCACCAGAGGGCATCCCCGGGGGAGGGAGGTGACACCTGCTGCTGGCACGACAGTGTGGGGACAGCTACGGAAAGGCAGGTGTTCTGGCTTCTTGTTACCCACGTCCAGACAAGATGCCCCTCCTCACCCCGGGCAGCATCAGGCAGCATCAGGCAGGCTTATTCCAGTCTCCTGCATTTCCCCTACCGCTGCGAAGACATGCTTGTCTATGGAGCCGGCGCTGAAGGTGTCCTCTTTGCTAAAGGGGACATCCCACTTTCAAGCTGGGTGACTTAGAGACGGCTAGAGGGACAAGCAAGAGAGGCATGACCTAAGAATGTTGGGATCTCATTTGTAAGATCGTGCTCTGGGACCAGCAGATGGCATAATGGTTACGTCGCTGGACTCCCACGTAGTCCACCGCAGTTCGAGTCCCAGACCCTGAAACTTAAAACTCACACCAGGAGCATGTGCGTGCATGCCTAAATTCACAAGAGGAGAACGGAAAGGGATTGCGGCGTGGCCATTCCCCCCTGGGGTGATTTCTCGCTTTCTGTCTCTCTCTGATTCTCCGAGCACACACGCCCTATAGCAAAAACGTCTCTCAAAAATAAAAAAAAACGGTGCTCAGACATAGCGGTTGCTTATATGTGCATGGGCCCTTTGTGAGCACTTGCCCACCCAGGACAGAGGACCAGGCAGCTTCAGGACACGGTCCCCAAGCTCCCCAAGCCCCGTGTGCCCCTCCCCGAGCTCTGAGTGTAGATGTGAGGTTGGACAGGAGGGCTGAGTTCTCATTGCTGGGCCTGGCCTTGATGCACAGCCAGGAGAGGCTAGGGAGCTAGAGAAAGTTCCTTCCCCCCAGTCATTCAGAGCGATCCGAGGAGGGAGACAGGGACGTTCAGAAAGGAGCCAGGAAATGGTTCTTCACGCCACGAGGAAAACATGAAATCACAGAGCTGAAGCTGGAGGTGCCCGGAGAGCAGCTAGCCCAAGCCCTCTCCCCGACTCACCCCTCCAAAGGAGGCGGAGGTCTGGCTGAGCTCACTGGCCTGGCCTGCGGGCCGATTTCGGGGGTTTTCTTTGGCAAGCGTGACACATTATTAACTGTTTTGCTCTCCAACCTTTAAAGATCTGAGGATTTCATTTTTTAAAAGAGAAGTATTTATTTAACTTTATTAATTTAGTTTTAAAAATTTGACCAGAGAGAGATGAAGGTCGGGGGACGGGGTAGTGAAAAAGCAAGCCACCAGGTCCGGGACTCGAACCACCATTGACCATGTGGGAGTCCAGCCACCCTAACTACCATGCCACTTGTTGGGCCCCTGAAGATTTCATGTTAATCAAATTGATCCATCGGGAGACCTGGCAGAGCTGGCCAAGGTGGACATGCAGTGCAGGTCCCAGCAGCCCTCCCTGGTTAACCCCGCCAGGCCCAGGCCCTCCCAGGGCGCTGTGCTCCCTGCGAGCCCTGCAGCGATGGACGTGGCTACTTTGGGTGCACCCCAGTTTCTCCGCCGAGCGCCTCACCTGGGGAGCTCTGAGATACCCACACTCAGGTTCAGGCCAGGTAAGCTGAAACCTGGGCCTGGAGGGACCCAGCCCATAGGAGTTGTAAAGTCCCTGAAGGGCCTAGCACACAGCGAGGGTTAAGAAGGGCTTACGGGGGAACAGCAGATGGTGTAGCAATTACATCACTGGACTCCCACGTGGCCGACCGCAGTTTGAGTCCCAGACCCAGTGACTTGAAACTCATTCCGGGTGTGTGTGTGTGTGTGTGTGTGTGTCCAAAATCCTGGGAGGAGAATGGAGGAGGAGGGATTGCAGCATAGCCATCCTTCAGGGATTGGGGGGGGGGGGTGATTTCTCACTTTCCATCTCACTGACTCTCTTTCTCCAGAGAGCACACAAGCCCTAAGGCAAAAAATCTCTTTAAAAAAAGAAAAAAAGAATGGTTTGCGGGGTAGGCTTTGGCACCGTGGTAACACAACTGAAGCCACACGGGGACATCAGGGGCCGAATGCGTGCCCACGATCCAGCTGGGGAAGCTGCAGGGGGTCACTGATGAAGACCCTCTTGGGGGTGCTTCTCTCCCTTTCTGTCTCTCTCTCTCATGGAAGAAAATAAGAAAGAAACTTAAAAAAAAAAGAAAAGAGAAAAACATTGTTCATAAAGAAGCAAGGGCCAGCCGGTGGCTGGATGGTTGAAGCAGCTGAATTTCATGTGGCCGGTCGCGTGGTTGGTCCTGGACCAGGCGCATGTGCGTGCGTGCCCCAAATCCCAAGAGAGGGATTGCAGCCTAGCCATTCCCCAGGGAGTGATGTCTCACTTTTCCTCTCTCTTTCTCTCTCTAAAGAGTACACAGGCCCTATAGCAAAAATTAAGGAAAATAAAATGAAAGTGAGGCCTTAAATAAATACATAGATAGATAAACGACAGCTTGATGCCCCACTGAGATGGCCCCCTGGGGGGACGGGGTGCAGTGTCAGGAGATTGAGCAGGTGGGCTCCATGACAGCCACTGTGGTCCTGGCTCGCAGGGAGGGGGGGTCCCAACACCATGAGACCCAGTCCAAAAAAATCAGTCAACCGCTCTCTTAGGGGGAACAAGATGGCTGTGCCAAGGCCTTGGAAGGCAGAGGATAAATGATCTTCTTCTTGACGTTCCTCAGTTACTTTCACTCTCTCACCTTTTAGAAGCTCTTGGGTCCATCCAGTGGAAACCGGTTTTCTCCTGCTCCCTCCTCTCACTGGGTCTCTCCTCTTCGGTTTCCCCACTTTGAAGCACCCCCTCCTCCCATTTCTCCATCTTTCCCCACAGCGCCCCAGACCAGGAGCCACGTCCTGACCATAACTTTACTAGAGCAGAAGTCCGGGGAATGTTAGTTTCTGGGTCTATACTGTTACACTTAATAGCTCAGAATCACACGGAGGTCTTTTCAACCCACTTTCACTTAACCACGGTCTGGTATTCATTATCAAGCAACTCAACTGCAAAATCCGAGAAACCACATGGCAGGATGGAAAATCAAGAGTTGGGGTAAATTATGGCACCAAATATGCAGCCTCATTTTCTGGTCAGAACCAATAACGTGATGCGGACGATTGGAGGGCTGTATGCATCTCCGTAAGTGTTCGCTCCTTACCAACACAGTCAGCAATTTATAATCACCAGTTAGTCTATTTGCAGGCAATTTCTTTCTTTCTTTCTTTCTTTTTTAAGAATGATTTAGTTGGGACCAGCAGTTGGCGTAATGGCTATGTCGCTGGACTCCCACGTAGTCGACCGCGGTTCGCGTCCCGGACCCGGTGGCTTAAAACTCACGCCGGCGCGTGTGCGTGCGTGCCCAAGATCCCGAGAGGAGAGCAGAGGAGAAGGGATTGTGGCGTGGCCATCCTCCCTGGGGGGTGATTTCTCGCTTTCTGTCTCTCTGTCTCTCTCTGTCTGTCTGGCGAGTGCACGCGCCCTATAGCAAAAGCCTCTCAAAAAAAAAAAAAAAGAATGATTTAGTTAATTTAATGATTTATTATTAATATTTACTACTATTTAAAAACTTGCTATAAAACACATGCACTCACTAGATAGAGACAGAGAGAGACAGAGAGAGAGAGAGAGAGAGAGAGAGATGAAGTGAGGAAGCAAGCCACCAAGTCCAGGACTCAAACTGAAGTTGGCCATATGGGAGTCCAATGCCCCAACCACTATACCACCTGCTGGCCTCAACTTTCAGGCGATTTCTAAGCTACATTTGATTACAGTTTTTCTGAGGGCTCTTTTAAATTTTTCGCCCATTGTGTAGGTTCTCTTTTCTTTCCTGCTTACTTTGATTAAGTCAATCCTTAGATGCCAAGTTACCAGAAAAGCTACATGGTGGGAGATGGAATTGGAAGACCAGCACAAATCTTAGCTTATCTCTTAGGCTAAGAAATATGGGACCAGCAGTTAGCGTAATGGCTATGTCGCTGGACTCCCACGTAGTCGACCGCGGTTCGCGTCTCGGACCCGGTGGCTTACAACTCACGCCGGGCGCGTGTGCGTGCGTGCCCAAGATCCCAAGAGGAGAATGGAGGAGAAGGGATTGCGGCGTGACCATCCCCCCTGGGGGGTGATTTCTCGCTTTCTGTCTCTATGTCTCTCTCTGTCTGTCTGGCGAGCGCACGCGCCCTATAGCGAAAAACCTCTCCAAAAAAAAAAAAAAAAAGAAATATGGGACCAGCAGATGGTGAAATGGTTACATTGCTGGGCTCCCATTAGTCAACCATGGTTCGAGTCCCGGACCTGGCAGCTTTCACACTGGGCACATGTGCGTGTGTGTCCACAACCCGAGAGGAAAATGGAGGATAAGGGATTATAGTGCGGTCATCCTTCTAGGGAGTGATTTCTTGCCTTTTTCTGTCTCTCTGTCTCTGTCTCTCTGGTGAGTGCACATGCCCCTCTAGCAAAAGTCTCTCCCTTAAAAAAACGGGGAGGTGGCTGGCAGGTGACGGGGTGGTTAAGGTTAAGGTGGCGGATTCCCACATGGCTGCCTGGTTTGAGTCCCAGAGCTGGTGACTTGCTTCTCACTTTCCTTTTCTCTCTCTCTCTGATAAAATTTTAAAAAATAAATGATAATAACAAATAAAATAAATAAATCTTGAGAATATTCCTCCACGGCTCCTGAGAACTAATGATTTCAGGGAAAAAAAGAGAAATGAAGATTTTTCTACTGATAATTCAGCCTCCAGCCCCCAAACTCGAGTGGTAGGGAGCCCCTCTAGGCTTCTCTCTTTGTCTCTGTCTCTCTCTGCTTCTTTCTCTGACTTCTCTTTTTTTTGTAATTTTTCCTTTTAAAAAATTTTTAAGGTAAAGTATTCTCTTGGCTTTCAGACCCTCCTTTATCTTGCTAATAATCCCCTTTCCCCTTCCCTCCAAGAGAGGCAAGGGGCAGGCCTTCAGAAGAAGACTCCTCCATGTCTCCTGAGAACTAGTGATTTTGCACCATACGGTTTTTTATTTTTTACTTTTTTAAAAATATAATTTTTGGTTGTTTTTAATTTTCTTCCCTTCTTTTTCTCTTTCTTTGCTTTTTATTCTCTTTCTCTGTTTCCTTTTCTTTTTCTTTTATCTCATCACTCTGCTCCTCAATCTCCATTCACTGAGTGTCTAGATGGATCGAAAGGAACCATAGCCAAACATCCAGATACTATTAGGGTTAACATCTTCCTCAATACCCACTGAATCTGCTGCACAAAGGGATTAAAAAAGGAGAAGCAAAAAGATTCCAGATCATCTCCTTCTGCACACTCCTGAGCACTCAGACTGAACTTCAAGAATTAGGAAGAAACACATCATCCATCAGAGGACTAGAAACCACTGCAGGGTCACAAGAAGTATGGGAAAGCAAGAAAATACCTCTCCTCCCAGGGAAAAGACTAACTCCTCTTCATCCACAGACAGTTCAATGGAAATGTCTGATAAAGAATGTAAAATATTCGGGAACCAGCAGTGAGCGTAATGGCTATGTCGCTGGACTCCCATGTAGTCGACCGCGGTTCGCGTCTCGGACCCGGTGGCTTACAACTCACGCCGGGCGCGTGTGCGTGCGTGCCCAAGATCCGGAGAGGAGAAGGGATTGCGGCGTGACCATCCCCCCTGGGGGGTGATTTCTCGCTTTCTGTCTCTATGTCTCTCTCTGTCTGTCTGGCGAGCGCACGCGCCCTATAGCAGAAAACCTCTCAAAAAAAAAAAAAAAAAAGAATGTAAAATATTCGTAATGACAAAGCTAACAGAGATGGAAGAAAAGAGAGACAATGAATTGCAGAAGAGGCAGGAGAAAGGAGCTGATGAGTTCCAGGAGGTGAGGAAATTCTTGCAAGATTTAAAGAGGAATTACACACTATATGAAAGGATCAAATGGATTGGTTAGAGATGAAGGCTATAATACAGGAAGTCAAAACTCCCCTTGAAAGTATTAAAAGCAGACTAGATCATACAGAAAATCGAATCTCAACGGTAGAAGATAAAATCACTGGCCTAGAAAAATCCACCACAAAGACTAAGAAAAGTGCCCCTCCAAAATGAGAATAATATACGAGAAATACCAGATACCATCAAACGTCCAAACAACCGGATAATTGGTATCCCAGAAGGCAAAGAGATTATGGGAATAGATTATCAATACTGCAAGAAAACTTTCCAAACCTAGAGAGGCACTCAAAGATCTAGTCCCAAGAAATACAAAGGACTCCAAATAGAATCAACCCAAGGAGATCTTCTCCAAGACACATTATAGCCAGATTGAGCAAAACCACAGACAAAGACAAGATACTTAGATTGGCAAGAGAGAAATGACAAGTTACCTACAAAGGATATCCCGTCAGGCTAATAGCAGACCTCTCATGGGAAACAATGCGAGGGAGGAAAGAATGGGCAAATATATTCAAAGTGTTAAGGAAAAAGCAATTTCAACCAAGAATACTGTACCTGGCAAGATTATCCTTCATATGAAAAGAAAAGAGAAGAACATTCTCAGATAAACAAAACCTGAAAGAATTTAACACCACCAGACCAGATCTCCAAGAAGTTCTCAAGGGAGTGCTAAACCAAGAAAATTAAATACAGACACACAGAAATAAGAGTTCAAAAACTAAGAAAATTGCCAACTTAATTTAATTTTATTTTTTTAAAAAATTTTTTAAAAATATTTTTTAACTTTATTTTTTAATTTTTTTGGAGAGGTTTTTGCCATAGGGCGCGTGCGCTCGCTAGACAGAGAGAAACAGAGAGACAGAAAGCAATAAATCACCCCCCAGAGGGGATGGCCACACCGCAATCCCTTCTCCTCTATTCTCCTCTCGGGATCTTGGGCACGCACGCACACGCACCCGGCGTGAGTTTTAAGCCACCAGGTCTGGGATTCGAACCGCGGTCAACTACATGGGAGTCCAGCAACATAACCATTATGCTAACTGCTGGTCCTGGCCAACTTAATTTTAGGGATAAGTCTGCAGTTGAATATTATGTCCCAGAATTTAATCGGGAAGATCGGACCACAACAGAAGAAAGATTAAGTAAATGAGACTGAACTGGTGAAGTAGCATTTTATGACTTTTGACTAAAACATTGCTGATTTTCTTCTAGGCTTTGTTTTCCGGTTTTAAGGATTTTTGTCCTGTCTTGAGCTGTCTATAGGTTCATGTACCTACTATTTGAACAGAATCCTAACCTGTTTCCTGGCGCTAAATTTTAAGCAAAGTTCCTTAGCATTTCCATGATTTATTAAAGTTAAAATTGCTTTTCTTGAAATTAAAAAATATATTAAAAATACCTATTTAAGGACCATAGTAAGCTTTATAGCATCTGCTAGGTGTTACCTTATAGTATATTCATTCTACCCAGAGTTTCATGCCTAAAGTCAGACATGTATTCACAGATATGTACATACCAGCTAAACTTGCTATTGAAAGTAATTAGATTATTTAAGACATTTTGTGACTCAATAAAATGTGGGGGGAAAAGGAATGGAAAACAACTGTAGACACCAGAGATAGTGTGCAAGGAGGGTGGGAAATGGCAGAGGGTCAGAAATAGGGGATATATATATATATATATATATATATATACGAAACTAGAAATGGAAAATTACTGATGATAACATGCATGATTAAGCCACTATGCAAAATATACTCTGGATGGGAAATCACATTTGTATGCTGTGACGATGCTCAGGGAATTAATGAAAATTAATTAATTAAAAAATGTTTCAAAAACTCATGAAAATACGTGTAATGGAAAAACTGTGCATACATTTCAAAAAGTCTTTGTACCAAAATAAATTCATACTTTAACTATAAAAAATTTAAATAAAATAAATCTTTTAAAAAAAGAAATAGATATGATTTGATAGGTAAATACCACTTGATAGCTACTACACAGTTTATGGATGAGGAAACTGAGTTCAGGAAAGTTAAGCAGCTACCCCCCAGTTCACCGCTCACACTCTCCCCACAACGCGAATGGAGGCTCTGGAAGGCCCCCCTGGGACAGGTAAGGCATTCCCCATGCCGCGGACCAGAAGCCACCCCAGAAGCCAGCCTCGGGCACCGGAAGCTTTAGATGGGCCCAGAGCAGAACCCGTACCTCCGTGTTCCGCGCCGAAGCCGCAATCAGACCCAGGCGGCCGCGCAAGCGAAACTGAACTGGGCGCTCCGGGGCCACGTGGCTCGGTTCCGCGCCCTCGGAAGCCCTAAGAGGCAGTTCAGGTGGTTTAAGAAGTGTGTTAAGCACGGAGAGACCGTGGCATGAACCCAGTGCTGTGAAGTTGGAAATCTCGTCCGGATTGAAACGTAAAAACCAAGCAGAACTTCAAGGATCCGGTTAGCGCTCCGGAGTCAGGGGAAAACCACGCCCCTTCCCACTCATTGTTTTGGGAGAACGGAGGGGACGGAGCTCTTCGGTGTCTGGTCTCCAAACACCGCCCGCACTGCTGGGGCGAACCTGAAGCGCGAGGAGGGGAAGGGGAGGTGCGAGCTGCCGGCGCGGCTCTGAAATCCGAAAGGCGCAGGGACCTCGAGGGAGCCCGGACTCGCAACTCTCCAGGGCTGGGACCCCGCCGCGCGCTGTTCCCTGCGCGGCGCACAGGGGTCCCCACCAGAAAGAACACGCCGCCCGTCTCATTGTCTCAGGCCAGTCGTAAAATGGGGCTTCTCTCCTTTTCCCAACCAACCACTCCTTCTCCCCCAGACCCCAAAGGACTGGGGGCTGGACAGGGCTGCCTAGGCCCTCGGTTCTGTTCTTTGTGTGTGGATTCCCCAAACACAGGACCGGTTCCCAGGCCCCGCGCTAGACGCCCGGCCCTCGCCCGTCCAGCAGCCGCCCCGCGGTGGCCTCGCGGCGCCAGAGCGCGCCACCCCCAGACGAGGCGTGGCGACGCGCCTCCGGGACCTCTGCAGCCGCGCCCCCGCGCGCAGGCCTCTCTGATCGCCTCCTCTGCGTCCTGACCCAGGCCAGGAGGCTTTGGGGGCCAGCCTCGGAGCGGCGCAAGGCCTCGGGTACTCACGTTTCCTATGGTTCCCCGAATGTGCGCTGCCCGGGCCACTGGTCCTTGGGAGCCGGGGGCGCGCCGAGAGCCGCGGTTCAGGGAAGTGGCCGGCGGGCGGCCCGCTGAAAGCCCCCCATTTTCCGCAAGCTCACTCGAAGCGCTGCTCCGCGGCGCCCACGCAGCTGCCAGGTTTAATAATGGGGCCCGCGGCCCGCCCCGCCCCGGGAGACGCAGAGATGGCAGGCGGGGTCGGCACGCGCTCCCGCAGTCACCCCCCGCAGCCCGGGCGTGCGCAGCTGGGGCGCCGGCGGGGACGCACCGGGCATGGCTCGGCCTACGCCTAGGAACTCTCCAGAACCCTCGGTTCTTTTCCGGTCACCCTGGGCATACGCCGGATCCTCTTCCAACAGTGTTTCTGAAACCGAACCGCAGCCAGGTGCCTTTCCGGTGACCCTCCCCTGCCCCTCGAATGTCACCGCTCTGCAGCCACCTGGACCCTGCAGCTCGGGTCTCCAGGCACTGGCGGCGATCCCGGGCACGCTGCACGGCGCAGCAAGCGCAGCCGACCCGGCTTGCCCACCCGTTTGGGTCGCGCGTACCCGCGCACCCGTCTGCCCCTAGGACTCTGGGGGACAGAACCTTACTGTCTGCTGGGGCTCCTTGGCGCCTCCTCGCTGACCTGGACCATTTCCAAAGCGCGGGCCGTGCCCTGAGGGCCCCTGGAGCTTCCCGGCCCTTTGGCGTGGAATATCCGAGCGCGGTATCCCCGGGAAGGAGTGGGTAATCACCGCGGGTGCTGAACCCCGCACCCACGGCCACGCCCCGGGCCGCTTCCGCAGCCGCCCAGCTCCGCACCTGCCTCCCGGGAGAGGTTTCCGTGGAAACCCGGGAGCCTTCTCGCTCCAGACCCGCTGTTACCCTGACAACTGCGACTTAGCCCTGGGCGGGCCAAGAGGATGTCTCTGGACGCCTGTTTAAAATCACAGCTTCAGAGAGATTGTTCACCCGGGGCGGCTGGACGAGAATACAGAGGCCGAGCCACGCGCTGGGTGGGGTCCGTGGGTGTCAGGGGCCTGGGAAGACGCCCGCAGGAGGGAGGTGGCCGGGCTCCCCCCTTCCCATGCTGCAAGTTCATACCCGGCGTTAGGGTGAAATGCAGCGTTCTCTCCAGCATATTTACTGCTCTCTGTTCTGCTTAAGGTGCAGCAGTGACAGGAGGCCCGTGGGGATGTGGCAGTCTCAGCGGAAACTCTGTGGGAGTGACATCTGTCTGTTGCCCATCTCCACGTGGAAGCATTAGGAAGAACGCTTCCTAACACCGTCTTGCAGGACAGGGCTACGGTGAACACGCAACCACTTGCTGTTTGAGGTGAAGATTGGGGTGGAGAAAAGAATTTAGAGAAAAACTTAGGTGGGTGACACTACTAATTTTTATTAAAATTTCAATGCTGGGGTCAGCAGGTGGGTGGTAAATTGGGGCACTGGACTCCCACATGGTCGACCACGGTTTGTGTCTCAGACCTCACTTTCCCTCTCTCTCTTTCTAATGATGAAGGCAAGTTAAAATAATAATAATAAATTAAATAATTCCTTTTTTATAAATTCCAACGTTGGACAGCTGGTGGCATGATGGTTAAGGCAGCTGGATCCCACATGGCCAACTATGGGGTTTGAGCCCAGACCAGAGGCTTGAGAAATGCAGGGCGCGTGTGCATCTGTGCCCAAAACTTTGAGGGGAGAGTGGAGGAGGGATTGGAGAGGGGCCACCCCCTCTCCCTGGGAGATGCTGTCTTCCTTTCTCTCTCTGCCTCCCTCAGGTGAGTGCTTGAGCTCTAAGGTAAATGAACCGAGGTAAGAGCTTGCTTGCAAGACATAGCGAGATTGCATATGGACGTGGGGTTCTCCTCATGAGCAAGTCTGTACTCCACATCTGCTATACAAGATGTTAAAAATCAGTGACAGGTTCAAAGTAACAAGATTTTACTGTACACGTATAGTAATGTGCTGATATTAACCAGCTCTGGGTTAAGATTGAAGTACATACGTACAGGTGTATCATTTAAAAAATTATTTTTGGTAACCAGCAGTTAGTGTAATGGCTATGTCTCTGGACTCCCGCGGTTCCTGTTCCGGACCCGGTGGCTTAAAACTCACGCCGGGCGCGTGTGCGTGCGTGCCCAAGATCCCAAGAGGAGAATGGAGGAGAAGGGATTGCGGCGTGACCATCCCCCCTGGGGGGTGATTTATTGCTTTCTGTCTCTCTGTCTCTCTCTGTCTGTCTGGTGAGCGCACGCATGTGCTCTATAGCGAAAACCTCTCAAAAAAAAAAAAAATTTTGCGGGACCAGCAGTTAGTGTAATGGCTATGTCGCTGGATTGCCATGTAGTCAACCGTGGTTCGAGTCCCGGACCTGGTGGCTTAAACTCATGCCCGGCCCATGTGCGTGCGTGCCCAAGATCCTGAGAGAAGGATGGAGGAGAAGGGATTGCGGTGTGTCAATCCTCCCTGGGGGTGATTTCTTTTCTTTCTGTCTCTCTACCTTTCTGGGGAGCGCACACGCCCTGTAGCCAAAACTTCTCCAAAAAAATTTTGTTTTTGCTATAGGGCACATGTACTCCCTGGAGAGACAGAGAAAGTGAAAATACACCCCCCAGGGGGGATGGCCACGCTGCAATCCCTTCCCCTCCATTCTCCTCTTGAGGTTCAGGGCACGCATACACATGTACTCAGCATGTTTTTCAAGACACAAACAGCAGAGTCAGCCATGCGGGATCCAGACACCTTCGCCACCACGCCATCTGCTGGCCTCAAACGGCACTTTTTAAAAAGTCGTGAGTGCATCTCTGAAAAACTCCAAATGCATCCAGTTTTCATAAAGTAAGTATTTGCATATTCTAAGGAAGCAGTTCATGTAAAGGAAAACACACAGAAAAAAATTTCATAAACAAAAAGACTTTTTTCCAAGAAAAGTAGAACTATCTAATGTCTAAAACCCACATCTTAGATTCTGAATCTCCGCTGAAGCGCATCATTTCATGTAGATATGACACAACCATGGATTTGCAAATAAAGAGTTCTAAACACACACACGTGTACCCAGCAATAGGATAAACACCCTCCTCCCTTTCCTAGTACATTTCAAGTTTGAGAAATTGAAAAAATACCAAGCAGCCTAGCTTCACCTCTAACAAGAAGTAAAAATGACCAATGCAGGAGGCCGAAGAATGGGAAAGAGGCCAAAAATACCAAGCAGGACCGCCACTCAAAAAGTCTTTGCAGGGGGAACCAGCAGTTAGCGTAATGGCTATGTCGCTGGACTCCCATGTAGTCGACCGCGGTTCACGTCCTGGCCCCGGTGGCTTAAAACTCACACCGGGCACGTGTGCGTGCGTGCCCAAGATCCCGAGAGGAGAATGGAAGAGAAAGGATTGCGGTGTGACCATCCCCCCTGGGGGGTGATTTCTTGCTTTCTGTCTCTATGTCTCTCTCTGTCTGTCTGGCGAGCGCACGCGCCCTGTAGCGAAAACCTCTCAAAAAAAAAAAAGTCTTTGCAAAGAATAATTAAGAGCAAGATGATTAGATTCAGAATATGGTCTTAACTGATACTATATGAGATTGGATGAGATTCTGGACCAGCAGATGGCATAATGGCTACGTCACTGGACTCCCATGTAGTAGACCATGGTTCGAGTCTTGGACCTGGTGGCTTAAACTCACGCCGGGCGCATGTGCGTGTGTGCCCAAGATTCCAAGAGGAGAATGGAGGAGAAGGGATTACGGTGTGGCCATCCCCTTGGGGGGTGGGTTCTCACTTTCCGTCTCTCTGTCTGTCTCTCTCTCTTTCTGGCGAATGCACGCGCCCTATAGCAAAAACCTCTCCGGAAAAAAAAAAGAAAAAGAATGCGGAACTGGAACTCCGTATAGTGTAGGTAAGGCTGTAAAATGGTGCTGCTTCTACTGCGAGGATGAAGACCCTTCGCAGCAATCAGACCATCCACCTTCCAGAGCGTGTCAAGCTCACTCTGAAGGGACGCAGTCACTGTGAAGAGCCCCGGAGGGCCCCTGCGGAGGGACTTCAATCCCATCGGTGCAGAGCTCAGTCTCCTTGGAAAGAAAAAGAGGCTGCGGGTTGACAAATGGGAACAGGCACTGGCTCCAGTGTCTGTGGTCATGGACAGAGCACGACCCAGGGTGTCACCCAACCCGAGCCTTCCGCTACAGGGTGAGGTCTGTGTCCACTCGTTTCCCCATCAGCATTGTCATTCGGGAGAACGCGTCTCTTATTGAAATTTCTCGGGGCGGGGGAAATACATCCGGGGAGTGTGAATGTGACCAGGTGTTGCTCGTTCAGTATCTCAGTCCAGAAAGGTGCGTTGGTCCTTGAAGGCTTTGAACTTGTTTCAAATTCAGCTGCTTTGATGGAGCAAGCCACGACAGTTAGACGTGAGGCTATGAGGAGAGTCTTGGCTGGTCTCTGTGTCTCTGAGAAGGGAACAGGTCAGCAGGCTGATGAGTCAGAGCTAAGAGTTCTCCAGCTACAGTAACAAGCCTGGCGATTTCTTTTCCTTTTATTTATTTATTTTATGTTTTGAGAGGTTTTTGCTATGGGGCACATACGCTTGCCAGACAGACAGAGAGAGACAGAGATCCCTTCTCCTCCATTCTCCTCTCGGGATCTTGGGCACGCACACACGCGCTCTGTGTGAGTTTAAGCCACCAGGTCCGGGACTCAAACTGTGGTTGACTACCTGAGAGTCCAGCGACATAGCCATTATGCCAACTGCTGGTCCCAAGCCAGGAGATTTATAAGGCCGTTATATCAAATTTTAAAGATAATAAAAGGCAAGAATTGATTTGAAACTTTTCTTAAACTGGTTATCCTTTTCCCACTCCTTGGCGAGTAAGCAACTGAGCAGTGAACGGCCGCGCTGAGCAGCGCAGAATGACGAGAGCTCTTGATCAGGAATTTTCTCGTCCAGGTGTTTCTCCTCGCAGGAACAAGTGGCTTGAATCTTACTTTGAAGGAACAGGAAGGATATTTCGGGCAAGAGAAATGCAGTACCAGGGACCGTGGCTGTTGGTCACTGGATTAGGAGATGACCCTGAGGCTCATTTTGCCATGGCATGACTTTCTGTTTGGTCCAGAGGCGTCCTAGTCACTTGTAAAGCGACACCTGAGAAGTAGAACAAAGTGATCAAGCCTTACTAGGGGCCAGAAAAATAAAAAATGAAATAAAATAAATGTAAAGTGTGGGTTTTGGAAACAATTTCGCAGTTTCCTATGAAGTTAAATATACTGTATGTGTTACTCTTCTGCTGCTGTAACAAATCCCACCAATCTAGTGGCTTAAAACTACGTTCATCTGGGGCAGCAGGAGGCATGGTGGTTAGGGTGCTGGACTCTCACATGGCTGATCATGGTTCAAGTCCTGGACCTGGTGGCTTGAAAATCATACCAGGCACATGTGCATGTGTGCCCAAAATCCCAGGGGGAGAAGGGAGGAGAAGGGGTCGCAGTGTGGTCATTGCCCCCAGGGGGTGATCTCTTACTTGGTGTCTGCGTCTGTCTCTCTCGGGAGTACACGTTCCCTATAGAAAAAATCTTTTAAAAAGTGTAAAAAATATTCCCAGGAACCAGCAGTTAGCGTAATGGCTATGTCGCTGGACTCCCATGTAGTCGACCACGGTTCGCGTCCTGGACCGGTGGCTTAAAACTCATGCCAGGCACGTGTGCATGCATGCCCAAGATCCCGAGGGGAGAATGGAGGAGAAGGGATTGCGGCGTGACTACCCCCCCCCCCCCCCCCCCGGTGATTTCTCGCTTTCTGTCTCTATGTCGCTCTCTGTCTGTCTGGTGAGCACACGCGCCCTATAGCGAAAAAACTTCTCCAAAGAAAAAAAAGATTCCCGACAAAAATAAAATGGAGAAATCTCAGAAGCATTGTGTTAAGGGAGGGGATTCAGACACAGAAGACTACACGCTACATGATTAATACAGAACTCAAAAACACAAAACTATGAAGGGGCTTCCAAGAGTTTGTGGAAGGCGGAATTAAAGCATGAGGTTATTTTGGTGTGAAATAGTTTTGAAGTCCGTCCCGGATCTCTTCATAACAGGCCCCTTCCACTTTTTGAAGGCCCTTTAGACGGTAACAGGATGCAGGTCAGAGTGCACCAAAGGTCGAGGGTTGGAGGAGGGACGGGCTGCAAAGAGGCGCAGGAATTTGTGGGGTGACGGGAATGGGCTGTCGTGATCGCAGTGACAGTTAATGACCATGAGTTTGTCACCATGCCCTGAGCTGTACAATGAACATCAGTGAATTTCATTAGATGTAAATGATTTCTTACCAAAATTGACAAAAAAAGAATATATGATTGTGATTTTTTTTTTTTTTTTTTTTTTTTTTTTTTTTGCCACAGGGAGTGTATGCTTTCCTGGGCTTGGGGAGGGAGGGAAAGTGAGAAACCACCTCCCAGGGGGATGGCCATGCCTCAGTCTCCTCTCCTCCATTCTCCTCTTGGGACTTTAGGCACTCACCCACATGTGCCTGGCGTGATTTTCAACTGCTGGGTCTGGGACTTAAACCACATATGGCCATGTGGGAGACCAGCACCTTAATCACCACACCACCTGCTGGCCCCAAGAATAGAGTGATTTTTTTTTTTAATTGACAAGAGGGGTGCATGTGCTTGCCAGAGAGAGAGAGAGAGAGAGAAAGCTTCCCCAGCGGGCCATGATTATGCCACAAATCTTTTCCCTCCATTACTCCTTCCCATCAGGGTTTTGGCATACACAGGGAGTTGCCCAGCATGTTTTTCAAGCTGCTGGTGCTAGGATTTGAACTGCGATGGGCCTTCTGGGATCTGCCTTTCTTAACTGCTAAGCTATGGAGCCAGTCCAATAATAGTGTGTTTTTAAAAATATTTTATAGGCAATTTAAGGTGCTCTAATTGGGAGTTTCTCTGCACATATAATCCACACAATGCAGCAAGACTTTCTTAACAGTTTCTAAATGTGCCTGTATTTTTTTTAGAGGATTTTTGCCATAGGGCATGTGTGTTCATTGGAGGGAGAGAGAGAGAAAGAGCAAGAGAGACAGTGAGAGGGAAAGTGAGAATCACCCCCGCCCCCGCCCCGTGGGGATGGCCACACCACAATCCCTTCTCCTCCATTGTCCTCCTGGGATCTTGGGCACACGTGTACACGCACCTAGCGTGATTTTCTAGCCACCGGTCTAGGACTCCAACCATTGTCAGCCATATGGGAGTCCAGTGACGTAACCACTACTCCATCTGCTGGCTCCAATGTTTCTATGAGCATTTATGGTATGTGAAATTGTACAGTTGTTTGGCCTCTCCATCTCCTCTGTGCGATCTCAACTCTAGGGATGGGCTGTGTGTCTTAGCTCACCAGCCCCAGCCCTGGGTGCAGTTGGGCCTTCGCTCAGCATTGGTTGAATGAATGACGAGCCCCGCCCATCCCACCCAGAGCAATTCTGAGCCCTGGAAACCTGATTACCCGTCTTCCCTCAGCAGATCCCTGCTTACGTTCCCACGCCATGGCTCAAGTCTTTTCTAAGCCATCATTGAAAGTTGGATGGTTTGAAACCTTTCACCGGGCCCCATGACATGTTGGAAACCACTTCCAGCTGTCGTGCTCGGGGCCAGGGGCATGGCTGCACTCAGGGTCACCCCGCGGCGAGGGAGGGCACCGCAGTGGGGCAATTCTGTGCTCTGCTCTGACTGAGGGCTGATTTCTCTCCGTTGTCAGAATACTTAGTTGTTGGAATCCAAGCACCCCGTCTCACTGCTAGGCTTACTTTCAAGGTTTTCCCTTTAAACCATGCGTGACTCATCGAACACTGAGAACACCATTAGAATTAGTCAGGTGAGGCGCCGAGAGAAGCCAAGCATGCAGAGCCGTCCTGGCTGGAGCCAGCAGTTCCCTTGGCCAGGAGCGGGGCCAGGAGGGCTCTGGGCGTCCCTGGGTTAGGGGCCTATTTAGGCTCTGTTCACTTGCGCTGTCCTGTCAGGTGCTTATCCACAGGTGTCGCTGTCCCCACTCCCAGGTCAGAACCAACATGGTGCAAAAACACCCAGGCCAAAACCCTTCCTGGGGATAGTGGCCTCTCAAGATGCGAAAAATCACACGAGACACGGGCCCTTGGCTTGTCTCCGTTCTTCGTACCCAGATCTGTAAGCACGACTTGAGTGGATCTGGTGGCTGCTTTTAAAAATGTGTCATATTGGGATCTGGCAAGTGGCGTGGTGGTTAAGGGTGCTGGACTCCCACATGGCCGACTGCAGTTCAAGTCCTGGACCTGGCAGCTTGCTTTCTCACTTTTCCTCTCTGTCTCTTTCTCTCTCTCTCTTTCACTCCATCCCTCTCTGATCAAATTAAAATAAATAAATAATAAAGTGAAATAAAATATATTTTTTAAAAAGTGTCATATAGGCCGGCCCCATAGCCACGTGGTCAAGAGAGCCAGCTCCCACGTGGCTGACTGACGTTCAGTCCTGTGCTTGACAGCTTGAAAAACATGCCAGGCACGTGTGCGTGTCCCCGATCCTGACTGTGTGGAAAACGGAGGAGAGGGGATTGCAGAGTGACCACGCCCCGCTGGGGAGGGCTGGCCCCCTCTCTTTCTGTCTCTGTCCTCTCTGGTGACTGTATGCATCTTCTGGCAATTAAAAAAAAATGTGATATGATGTACTTTGGTTTTTTGCCTCCTAGCATTTTTTTCTAAGTTTTGCTATAGAACTCATGCACTTGCTGGAAGGAGGGAGAGAGAAAGAGAATGAGAACGCCACCCAGGGGGGTTGGCCACACCACAATCCCTTCTCCCCCATTCTCCTCCAGGGTTTTGGGCACACGTGGACATGCATCTGATGTGATTTTTAAGCCATGGGGTCCAGACTTGAATTGGGATTATGTGGGATCCAGTGCCTTCACCTCCCCTACCCTGGTTGGTCCAAGCTGTCTTTACCCTGGGTGGTAGGAAAATGCAAATTTTGGAGCCATTGCGACCATTTCCATTAATGAGATCCTGACACTGACTTTGGGGCTACCTTGGGGAGCCTGAGGATAAGGACAACACAACAGGGAACCAGCAGTTAGCGTAATGGCTATGTCCCTGGACTCCCATGTAGTCGACTGCGGTTCGAGTCCCAGACCCAATGACTTAAACTCACACCAGGCGCGTGGGCGTGCGTGCCCAAGATCCCGAGAGGAGAATGGAGGAGAAGGGATTGCGGCGTGGCCATTCCCCCTGGGGGGTGATGTCTTGCTTTCTGTCTCTCTGTCTTTTGGGCAAGCACACATGCCCTATAGCAAAAACTTCTCAGAAAAAAAAGCCAACACACAGGAGGGGAGAGAGTAGGCTGTCCAGGACAATTTTTGAGCTCCTGGATATGAGCTTACCTGATATGAGCACTTCTAAAGTTTGACTTCCTGTGAGACCAGCAGGTGGTGTGGTGGTTAAAGCACTGGACTCTCACATAACCAACTATAGTTCGATTCCCAGACCTGGTGACTTTCTCTCTCTCTTTCTGGTCAAATCGAATAATAATAATTAATTAATTCTTCTTTTTTAAAAAGAATTATTTTATTATTTCATTTTATTCATTGTCATTATTTTATTTTATTTTTTTTTGAAGTTGACCAGAGAGAGAAGAAAAGTGAGAAAGCAAGATGCCAGGTCCAAGACTCAAACCGCAGTCAGCCATGTAGGAATTCAGCCACCTCAACCAGCATGCCACCTGCCGGCCCCCAATGAATAATTCTTTAAAAATTTCTTTAAAATCGAAGTTTCAGGGACCTGCAGATGGCATAATGGTTACGTAGCTGGACTCCCACATAGTTGACCATGGATTGGGTCCCGGACCCAGTGGCTTAAAACTCACACCGGGCGTGTGTGTGAGCGTGTCCAAAATCCCAAGAGAAGACTGGACATGAAGGGATTGCTGCATGGCCACCTCCCGGGGGGTGATTTCTTACTTTCTGTCTCTCTGTCTCTCTGTGTCCCTGGCAAGCATACACGCCTTATAGCAAAAACCTCTCTTTAAAAAAAAATTAAAATTTTAGTTTCTGTTGAGTCAATAAACTTCCTTTAATTTATAAGTCAGCCTAGTTTCAATTTCCTGCCCTTTGTAATAAAGAGATGAATGTGACATTTAGTTTCATTAGATCCTCATACTAAAACTGGAATGTTGGGCCAGCAGGTGGCATGGAGGTTAAGGCTCTGGATCCCATATGGCTGACTGCACAGTTCAACTCCTACAGCGTGTTTTTCAAAAAACACGCCGAGCATGTGTGCGCAAAATCCTGAGAGGAAGCTGGGTGAGACAGGCTTGCAGCGTGGCCACCCCCTGGGGTAAGAAAGTCTCTCTCTCCCTCTCTCTGTCTTCTGCGAGTGCACATGCCCTACGGCAAATTAATACATAAAAGAAAGTCAGCCAGCTTCATTTGTCGGCAAAAGTAAGTTTATTTTTTCCACCGTGGTGCATCTTTTTTTAAAAATTTTATTTACCCATTCATTTTATTTTAATTTGATCAGAGAGAGACAGGGAAAGTGAGAAAGCAAGCCGCCAAGCCCAGGACTTGAACAGTGGTCAACCATGTGGGAGTGTCCAGCACCTTAACCACCACTCCACCTGCTGGCCCCTTGGTGCATCTTGAGCGACAGCAATTGGTGTTTGTCGAGTGCCCCCTGCAGGCTAGGCACTGCTATGCGCACTCCTCACGTAATCCTCAAATAGTCCCCGGAGGCTGCAACTCCGTCACAGGCGAGGAGACCGAGTGAGGAGGGGACACAAGCATTCGCGCAGCGCGAGCGTGCCAGCGCTGGCCCAGGGGGTTTGAGGCCGAAGTCCGTGCTTCCAACAAGGACGTCGTCTGTCCGCTACCGTGGCGTCACGTCAGGATTTCATCCACATATCGGCCCCTCCTCGCTACCGCTCCTGGCCGCCCCGAGCTCCGGAGGCCCCCCCCCACCCCCCCCCACCGCTTGGATTCCTGCAGACCTGCCATGAGTTGTAGGAGTGGAGGGAAAACACCTTGCGGAGGTGGGAGTGCCCTGGGTTGGGGATTCACACTTGGCCCTCCTCTGCCCATCTGTTAGAATCCTCTACACCTTGGAGCCAGCAGGTGGCATGGTGGTTAAGGCACTGGGCTCCCACGTGGCTGACCACGGTTTGAATCTCAGATCTGGTGGCTTATCTTCTCACTTTCCCTCTCTCTTTCTCTGTCTCTCTCTGGTGAGTGTACATGCTCTATAGCGAATTTAAAAAAAATAATAATAAATACAATTAAGTAACTAATTCTTATTAAAAAATTCTCTGTACCTCGGCCTACAACCTTGTTTCTCAGACCAAAGGGGACATTTCCTTCAGAGAAGCCTGAGCCCTCCCACCCCCACCGCATTTACAGGGTCACCTGACAGCTAACTACGGGGCTGGCAGGGTGTCCACGGTGGGCTTTGGTTTTGTTTCGTTTCTTTCTTTCTTTCTTTCTATTTTTTAGAGAGAGAGATTTTTGCTATAGGGTGCATGCACGTGCTGGAGAGACAAATGGAAAGACAGAAAATGAGAAATCACTCCCCAGGGGGATGGCCACGTCACAGTCCCTTCTCCCACACTCTCCTCTTGGGATTTTGGGCACTCACACATACATGCCGGGTGTGAGGTTTTGTTTTTTGTTTTTTGTTTTTTTTTAAAGAATTATTTTATTTAACTTTATTTTATTTTGACCAGAGAGGGACAGAGTGAGCGAGCGAGAGAGAGGAAGTGAGAAAGCAAGCTGCCAGGTTTGGGACTCGAACCACGGTCAGCCATGTGGGAGTCCAGTGCCCTTTGCCACCATGCCACCTGCTGGCTCCCCGGCATGAAATTTAAGCCGCTGGGTCCGGGACTTGAACCACGGTCAACTACGTGGGGGTCCAGCGATGTAACCATTATGCCATCCGCTGGCCCCTTGTTTGTTCCAGTACTTGTCTCACGCGGCCTGTGAAGACGCTTCCTTTTCGCTGCAGCCCCCCTCGTGCATGGCACGGACAGATTATGACGCGTCAGTCGTAGTTTTTGAAATAGAAAAGAGAAAGAAGAAGAAAAGCTTGGAGCAGCGGTGCCCTCCGCCCGGCCGGTCCTTCGGGAGAGCAGCCATGCCGTGGGCACCTACCCCGGGCACTCTGCGTGGCTGCGGAGCTGGGTGTCCTGTCCCCACTGACACACGAGGGGCACGTGGGACTGGCCCGAGGTGGCACCCTGGAGGTGGGCGCTTTGAACCAGCGGCGGCCCTGAGCTCAGCGTCTCCCCAGGGCTGTCCCAGGAGCACGCTGTGGGCTGGAGGGCGCTGCCAGTTCCCTGGGAATGAGAAAGACAGCGGCTCCACAGCCCCGGAGCGCAGAGCCCGCTGGGACCACCGCCCGGGTGGCACTTACTGAAGGCCGGGAGGGTGGACGGGTGCCCAGCGAGCCGTGCTGCCCCGCGAGGCTGGCCTCACGGGAAGGTCCAGGCTTGCGTCCTGAGCACCGTGCACACGTGTGCCCATGACCCAGGCACATGGAGGTGGGTGGACCGGGACTCCCAGACCTAGTGGGAGAGCTGTCTCTCCTCTCTGTCTCTGTCTGTATGTCTTGCTCGTGGAAGAAATAACCTTAAACAAAAAGGACAGAGGAGGACGTGTCCTTAGGGTTAGGGACAGGGAAGGGGTGTGGCAAGGCCCGGAGCCACGCACTCTCTTCCCCTCAGTTCTGCCCCGGTGAGCTCGGCCCTGGGGTAAGGAAGCCGCCAGGGGCTGGGCCAGCCGCCAGGGGCTGGCCCCGAGCACTGACGTCACCACGTCGCGGGTTCTCGGGTCCCCAGGGCCTGCCTCCCACTGCAGGACCTTGCCCGAGCTCCTGGGAAGCCTCGCCGCCTCCTGGTCTGGGCCAGCCACCCGCGGGCCTAGAACACCTTAACACTACACTCTGGACTCCTGTCTCCGCGGACTCCGCCACGGCGTGCCGACCTGGAGCCGCTCCCCCGGCCTCATGACCACGCCAGTGCCACGGCCGGTGCCCCCACGTGGCTATGACGCTGAGGTACATTGCGTGTGTCTCATCACAGCTTTCCAACGTGATAGAAATGTGCTTATCAAAGCGCTCAGGCTCGGGCCAGCCAGCAGCCTCGTGGTCAAGATGTAGGATCCCACAGGACTGCACTGTTCAAGTCCCAGACCCAGTGGTGGGCAGGTGTGCCCAAATCCTGAGGGAGAAGGGATTGCAGTGTGGCCTCCCTCCCAGGGGAGTCACTCCTACGGGGGTGAATTCTCACTTTCTCTCTCCCTCTCTTTCTCTGCCTCTCTCCAGAGAGTGCATGCACCCTCTAGCAAAATTAAAAAAAAAAAAGAAAAAGAATAAAAGATGGGGACCAGCAGTTGGCGTAATGGCTATGTTGCTGGAATCCCATGTAGTTGACGTGGTTCAAGTCCCAGACCCGGTGGCTTAAACTCATGCCAGGTGCATATGCATGTGTGCCCAAGATCCTGAGAGGAGAATGGAGAAGGGATTGCAGCGTGGCCATCCCCCCTGGGGGGTGATTTCTCACTTTCTGTCTCTCTCTGGTGAACGCACGTGCCCTATAGTAAAAACCTCTCAAAAAAAAATTAAAGAAAAAAAAGAAAGAAAAGTCGTCATGCGCAGCCCCAGTGGAGCAGGTATCAGGCACCATCATGACTGGAGCCACAGGGGAGGCCCAGGTCGGGCTCCGGGGCAGACCTGAATACTCCAGAGCCTGCCCGGCCTTGACCCTGGCTGGCTGGAGGCTGCAGGACCATCTCTGTGTGGCAAGACCCAGTCCAGGGGACCTGTCGCTCTCCTCACCCTGGAAGAAATAAATAAATATAAAACGAAACCAAACGCCGTCTTCACTGAGTTCTATTTAGGCCCCATGACTTGGTAGCCGCACTGAAACATTCCAGAGCCTGGGCTTTTAATTTTTAATGACATGTTTTTAGAAGTCTGTTTTATTCTTTCTTGAGAGAGAGAGAGACTGGCCACAGGGTCTTCACACCCACGGTCTGCCCACCAGCCAGGCCCGCACGGTGGGCACACGCCAGGCGTTCAGGGAGCTCCCTGGATGTGAACCTGCAACCTTCCCACGCCGGCCAGTCTTGGACCTCACTCAGCAGGAACTGAGCCCCAGGTTTAAGAGCAAACTTCCCCCAGTGCTCCTGCCCACCGCCTCCCAGCCCCACCCGCCCTCCTCTGTACCCCAGGGCGGTGGACGGGACAGGGCTGTGAAGGGTCCACGTGGCAGAGACCTTGGCCATCAGAACCCAGCGGGCGATGCCCCGCTGCACCGGCAGATCCCGGCGGCCTGCGTTCTCAGACATGGTAGACACCACTGCGAGGTCGGACCCGGCCTGCCAGTGTGCGTGTGTGTGGGGGGTGCGGGGAGCAGGGGGCGGGGGATGCGGGGGAGCAGGGGAGGGGAGACAACGGGCTGTGGCAGCACCTACCTTCCTCGGGCAGACCACACCCTGGGTGTGAAATCACTTTCCCTGGGGCCACCCTGGGGCCTAGTGGTTAAGAGAGCCAGATCTCATGGCTGACTGTGCAGTTCAAATCCCAGCCCAGGAGGCTTGAAAAACACACTGTGCTTGTGTGCCCAAAATCCCAAAAGGAGGGAGAACAGAGAAGGGGCTGTGGCGTGGCCGTGCCCCGTGGGGGAGCTTTCTTGGTCTCTCTCTGGCAAGTGAATGTGCCTTATTGCAAATTATAAATAAAAAATAAAAATAAAAAAAAAATTCTGTGTTCTTCCGACACAGGTAGGAAACCATGGCGGGGATGGAAACACCAGTGAGGGGGCACAGAAGCCCCTTTCAGGGGTGTGTGTGTGTTTAATTTGTCAGAAGTATGTGCACCCACAGGGAAAGAGACAGACACAGAGAGAGGGAAAGTGAGGAAAAACACACATAGGGAATGGCCAAGCTGCCCCCGTATCCTCTCGCCTCCATCTGTCCCTCCTCCCAGGATATGGGTCACGTTCACACACACACACACACACGTGCTGCAGTGGTTTTCAAGCTGCCGGGTCCAGGACTCCAACCATGGGAGCTCAGACATCTTCGCCACCTGCTGGCCCCTTTTAGGTGTTCCTCCCATCTGATTTCTTCCACTCGGCAAGCCTGGGAAAGCTTTCTGTTCACGTCTATGTTTCAGTCATTGGTTTCTAGAATTCAGCAATGACCTCCCAAATGGGCAGGTATTAAAGTGCTGGGGTTGGGATTCCGTGTTACAGACATGGTCCAGAGAGTGAGTGAAATCCGTCTGTAAGACACGATCGCAGCCGCTGACGCTTACTGAGTGTGTCTGCACCAGGCACTCATTCCCCGTGTCCACGCTCCCCGGGTCCACGCTCCCCGGGTCCACGCTCCCTGGGTCCACACTCCCCATGTCCACGTGCCCTGGGTCCACGCTCCCTAGGTCCACGCTCCCCAGGTCCACGCTTCAGCTCTAACGCAGCAGGCTGGTGACACGAGGACATCGGGGCACAAAGCGGTTTCTTAGGTGGCTCCAGATCCCAGGGAATCCTCAATGGTAGGATCAGTCTCGAACTAGAGTGGCTAGAAACACAACCCTACCCGTTTCCCCTTATCATAATAGTACAATGGAACCACTTAATGAGGTTTTTGTTTGTTTTTGCTACAGGGTATGTGCATTCTCCAGAGAGAGACAGAGAAAGAGACAGAGAGGGACAGAGAAAGAGACAGAGAGGGGAGGTGAGAAATCAGCCCCTGGGGGGATGGCCATGCTACAGTCCCTTCTCCTCTATGATCCTCTCGGGATTTTGGGCAAGCACACATGGCCAGTGTGATTTTCTTTCTTTTTTTTTTAATAATTACTTTTTTATTTAATTTTATTTATTCATTCATTTATTCTTAATTTGAGCAGAGAAAGACACAGAGAGAGATAGAAAGAGAGAGGGAAACCGAGAAAGCAAGCCACCAGGCCCAGGACTCGAACCGTGGTTGGCCATGTGGGAGTGTCCAGCACCTTAGCCCCTATGCCACCTGCTGGTCCCCAGTGTGGTTTTCAAGCTGCCAGGTGGAGGGCTTGAATCACGGAATTGTCCATGTGGGATCCAGCCACCTTAACTGCCACGCCACTTGCCGGCCCTCAGTAAGGTTTTTGAGGAGTCCGTTTTAGAGGAGAAAGATTACGGTACCATAGTTCTTTCCACTCTGTGTGTTCAGGGTTTTGTTGATCAGATTTTACATCTAACACACTTTCACATAGTTCATCCAAGACGTTTGGAGGCGAATTGAACACGTCATCGTCCAGACGACAACCACAGAGTGGTCACTTAGAACGGAAGAGGTGCGTCCTGATCATGCCCTGCAGACAACCCAAGAGAAATGAAGATCTCACTACCAGTGGCGTTTGTTTCAAAGAAGAAAAGAGGCATGTGACTCCCTGGGGCACAGAGGACGTCTGTCCTTTCAGATAAGCCACCAGCCACCAAGCAGAACCCAGAGGCCAGGGTGGGTGTCCTTGCAGATAAGGCCTGCGGTGATCACAGAGGGAATAAAATAATCCCCCCCCCCCCCGGGTAGTTCTGGGGTGGATAAGCATGCTGACTGGTGCCGGCTGGCGCTCGGAACGCTGCAGCCACGGCCACCCTCGCTGTCTCCCAGGGACGCGTGGTCCCGGGATGTTTGCGGCCAGTGCTTCCTGGCTGGGGCGTGCTTGTTTCTGAGCAGAGCGGTAGGGCTTCAAATCTGGGCAGGACCCCTGAAGCCTGGGGGCAGCCTCCTCTCTCAGGAAGCCCTCAGCTGCTTTGGCTGGAGAAGCACTCACTCATTCTGCGTCCCAGGGTCTGGTCCTGCGAGCCCCCTCACACTGCGTCCTTCCCACCCTCCTTGAGTTCTCCTTCCTGTAGCCCAGCCGGGAGAGGAAAGCGCAGAGGGATTGCTGTGCGGCCATCCCCCGGGGGTGATTTCTCACTTTCTTTCTGTCTCTCTCCAGCACGCACACTCACCCTATAGCATAATCCTAAAGAAGAAAAAGAAATAGTGCTCAATAAAGCCGTGGGTGGGCCATCCTCTGAGACAGTCCTTTCCCTCTTTTTCCTGTTGAAACTTTTCTTTTCTTTTCTTTTCTTTTCTTTTCTTTTCTTTTCTTTTCTTTTCTTTCTTTTTTTTTTAATGTAGAGCTCCCCTAAGACATACTAAAGGGAATTTGATTTAGGAAGATTCTGCTTCCCAGGCCCACGGCGACTCTGAGTCTGTAATTAGGCACGTCTGATGCCAAGTTAACACCACGCACTGTCTAGCAGTCTCCTGAAAACCCTGTGAGTCATATTCTCTTCCTCCCAGCACCTAGGGAGGGGTTGGGGGATGCTGCCAGGAGAAGCAGACCATGGGGGGGTGTAGACTCCGGAGGCCTCCAGATTTTACTTACGTTTTTTTTGTTTGTTTGTTTTTTTGGAGAGGTTTTTGCTATAGGGCGCATGCGTTCGCCAGACAGACAGAGAGAGACAGAGAGAAAGAAAGTGAGAAATCACCCCCAGGGGGGATGGCCACGCTGCAATCCCTTCTCCTCCATTCTCCTCTCGGGATCTTGGGTACACACGCACACGCGCCCGGCGTGAGTTTAAGCCACCAGGTCCGGGATTCGAACGGTGGTTGACTACGTGGAAGTCCAGCGACATAGCCATTACGCTAACTGCTGGTCCCTTACTTATGGTTTGAGGTGCCGCTGGGCAGGGAGGGGGCTTGCTGCTTTGTTATCCTGTGGTTTCTGTGTGCTCAGATCATCTGACCTGACCCAGCTGAAAATGGGACCAGCCACCGGGACACAGAGGAGCTGGGCTCCCAGGAACCTCTAGGGGTGCAGCTACGAACCGAGCGCCCCGGCCTGCTGTCTTCCGGGGTGAGTCAAACCTCTCCCTTCCTTACACAGCTCGGACTCACTCGTCCCGTCTACATGAAGACTCCACGTGGGCTGTTTTCACCAAAACACAACTGCCTGTGTAAAAATCGTGGTGGTTGGGACGGCTGGATCCCACATGGCCAACTGTGTGGTTCAAGTCCTGGACCCGGTGGCTTGAAAAACACACTGAGTGCATGTGTGTGCCCAAAACCCTGAGAGAAGAATGGAGGAGAAGGGATTGTGACATGGTCATCTCCTCGGGGGGGATTTCTTGCTTTGTCTCTCTCTCTCTCTCCTCTTCAGTGAGTATACACAACCTACAGCAAAAAGATAAAAAGGACTGGCAGGTGGCGTGATGGTTAAGGTGCTGGACTCCCACATGGCCAACTGCAGTTCAAGTCCCGGACCTGGTGGTTTGCTTTTTCACTTTCCCTCTCTCTTGCTCTCTTTCTGGTAAATAACAAACAAACAAAACAAAACAAAACAAAAAACAGCAAACTATTAATAATAAATTAAATGAAATGAAATTAAATTAAATAATTCTTTTTAAAAAATCTCTATGCTCCTTCCTGTTCCATGCTGCATGGTTACAAGCACAGTGTGAGCAGAGCAGACTAGTCTAGACAGGGTTTCTCCTGGTCCCGGGGTCGTTCGCACAGAATCCGGAGTCCGTGGGATCCTGGATATTTAATGTACAGGATTAGAGGAGGGATCCTGAATTTGCAAAAAGCAGGCACCGCAAGTTCTGGGTAAGATGTAATCGATCAGCAGGAGGGCCGGTCGGTGTGAAAGGCACCGGGCGGGTGAGCCACAGCTGGGCCTGGCGCGGCCCGGCTCCTGGTCCCGGACGACATGGACTTGCCGACCCGCTGACCTGTATGATTGCTGACTTCTAAATGTGCCCTGCAAGCAGCCGGGGCTCTGAGGGCACTGGGATCTGATGGGCACTGCCATCAGAGCACACAGGATTTAGGAGACCAATGACCCCTGATGTGGCTCCCAACCTCAGCCTGGCTCTGCACTCTGCAGATGGGTCGGGGTCAAAGCAAGCAGCAAACGAATGGAGAATCACATCTTATTGTTAGTGATGGGGTCTGAGGATTCTGGCAGCGGCAGTGAGGAAAACATAGTCTTCTACTTCTTTTATTTTTATTAAAACAACTTTTTAAAATTTATTTTGCCATACGGTATGTGCACTTGCTAGAGAGAGACAGAAAGAGAGAGAGGGGAAGTGAGAAATCTTCTCGGGGAAATGGCCATGCCGCAGTCCCTTCTTCTCCACTCTCCTCTTGAGATTTTGGGCACGCGTGCATGTACCTGGCATGGTTTTGAAGCCGCCGAGCCTGGGACTCACACTGCACAGTTGGCCCTGTGCAATCCAGCGCCTTAACCTCCACGCCACCTGCTGGCTCTGAGCAGTCTTCTCATCACACCAACTTGCTCTGAAAACAGCAAGAGCAGCTAAATACCAAAACCAAGACCCCGGGGACAACCTCTGCAATGACCTGGGAGTTAACATGTCCCCACGGCCCTGAAGGGTGAGCAGACGGCGTCACCCACGAGGCCGCACGGCGTTCAGGACCTGCACTGGGGAAGGCTGAGGGGTCCAGACCACGGGGCGTCCAGACAGGAGTCTCCCAAAGCAGCCAGTCGGTGTCCACTGGGGTGCGTGGGGAACACGGTGCCAGGAGCAGCCAACAGCGGGAGGGTTTGCCCTGCCCAGTCGTGGGTGTATGTGGGCCCGTGATACCAAGGGGGGCAGAGCAGCCCAGCCCCTGGGCTCCCATAGCAGTCCTGCCTGTCCCCTAAGGGCACAGAGAGGTGTGCAGTGTAATGAACACAGACAGGGACACGAACAACTCGGACAAGAGAAGGGCTGGCCCAGATCCAAGTGGGCAGAACAGAGCCGGGAAATACCGAGGGCAGGTTAAATACATTCTCTCTCTCTCTCTCTCTCTCTCTCTCTCTCTCTCTCTCACACACACACACACACACACACACACACATACACACACACAGATACAATCAAAATACAAGCGGGAACTCTGGAAGGTAGAAAAATTACTCTGCGTCCTTCTAAAAACTAAATAAAAAAATTTGTTTTGCTTATAAATAAACAATGGGAAGATAAAATCAAATTCCATAGAGAGTTCTTTTTTTTTTCTTTTTGGAGAAGTTTTTGCTATAGGGCACGTGTGCTTGCCAGACAGACAGAGACAGAGAGACAGAAAGCGAGAAATCACCCCCCAGGGGGGATGGCCATGCCGCAATCCCTTCTCCATTCTCCTCTCGGGATTTTGGGCACGTATGCACATGTAGCCGGCGTGAGTTTAAGCCACTGGGTCCAGGACTTGAACCGCGGTTGACTACGTGGAGTCCAGCGACATAGCCATTATGCTAACTGCTGGTCCCGAGAGTTATTTTTTAAATAGAGAGTCTTAACATTTAAGGTTAAGGCCGATACCACACGGCCGACCACAGTGGCTCGAAAGGGTGTGTGTGCACGTGTGTCCAAAATCCTGACAGCATAGAAAAATGAGGAGAAGGAATTGTGGCATGGCCATGCTCCATTAGGGGGTGCTTTCTCCCTCTTTCTCTCTCTGGTGGGTGCCCTCCAGCAATTAAAAAAATTATAAAAAGACAGAGAAAGAAAATAAATGCAGAAGAAAAATGCAACAGACCTTGTAAGTACACTGCGGGGGGGGGGGGGGGGGTGCCTACAGAAAAGATCACAAACTATAACTTTCTCTTTTAGGATGAGTTCAAACACATTAAGAAAACTATACAGCTGAATAGACATTTCTCCAAACACATAACACGGCCAATACGCATGTTAAAAATACGCTCAGCATCATTAGCAATCAGGGAAATGCAGATCAAAACCACGGCGAAGACCCACTTCACACCCACGAGGAAGGCTAAATAAAGCGACAGATAATAACAAGTCCTGGTCAGGAAGTGGAGACGTTGCAATCCTTGTACACTGCCAGTGGGCTTGTAGAATTGTTCAGGAACTTTGAAAAACAGTCCAAGTTAAATACAGAGCATATCTAACCCAGCATTTCCACTGAGAGCTACTGACCCAAGAGGACTGAAACACTGTCACACGAAAACTTGTCCCTGGATATTCATAGCAGTATTATTGATACTAGCCTGGGAGGGGAAATGACCCTAATGTTCCTCAACGAACAAGTGGCTAAACAAACTGTGACGTCGTCAGACATCGGATAGGATTCAGCCATAACGGACCAGCAGATGGTGCAATGGCCATGTCGCTGGACTCCCTGTAGCTGACTGTGATTCGAATCCTGGACCTGGTGGCTTAAAACTCACGCCAGGTGCGTGTGCGTGTGTGCCCAAGATCCCGAGAGGAGAATGGAGGAGAAGGGATTGCGGCGTGGCCATCCCCCCTGGGGGGCGATTTCTCGCTTTCTGTCTCTCTGTCTCTCTTTGTCTTTCTGGCAAGTACACACGCCCTATAGCAATAACCTCTCAAAAAAAAAAAAAAAGAAAAGAAAAAAGAAAAAGAAACAAGCATGAATAAAACAACAAACAGGCTTTTTAAGGTTCTTTCAGAGACACAGAAAGGGAAGACATGTTTAAAAACTAAAAGGAATGGAAGGATTCAATCAAAAGGATTCAAGAGAAAGTGGCAAACATCGAAAACAAAGATCTAACACATGGATGAAGTTTTTAAAGAAAAAAAGAAGCTAAAGCAAGAGAAAAGAACCAATTCCCACGATTCTGACATAGAGACAGAGAAGGGGCTGCGGCATGTGGAGCCCCACGGGGAATATCTTCTCCCTCTCTGTCTCTCTCACATGCTGTCTGGCAAATTGAAAATAATAATAATAATAAAGGAAACCAAGCTGCCTCTCTGTGAACTGCACCGCTGAGAAGGCGAGCACACCACGAAGGGCAGTGGACCCTTTAGGGAAGGATTCTTGCAAACAGGTGAAAGATAAATGGTGAAATTAGAACACGGCCATCTCGCAGACCCCGTAAATGAATGGACCGCTGAGCGGCCACACGTGGTGACATCACAAGAGGAAGAACGAGCTGTGACCACGTGCCCCCTGGTGAGAGAACACGGCCTAGCCGGTGGGGCACACTGCTGGGCAGTGCCGGCGGCCACGTATCTGACCCGGGTTTGGATCCAGAGTCACCCTGAACCATGCCAGGGGCATGTGCACACCCAAGATTGTGCCAGGGTGGAGGGCGAGGGGCAGGGGGCGTCTGCTGGACCCTGCCAAGGGTGCCTCTTACTCTCGCTCTCATGAAAGAAATAATTTAACTTAAATGAAAATAAAGAACGCAGCGCCACCTAGAGCTTGCTGAAGGGATGGAACAGGAGTCTGATCCAGACTGGCTGTGACCACCAAGTTGCAGGGGCTGGAGGCAGAGAATACTCTGACTCCACCCCGAGGTTGAGAAACACAGACGGAGGAGTCGTTTAGGTCAGCCAGCGACACAACAAGTGAACTGGAAAGGAAAGAAAGGCATGGACGACAGCCCGTAAATTCAAAAAAACTTAAAAGACATGAAGGGCAAAGACGGGCTGGGGCAGGCCAGCTGGTAACGTGGCAAAGACAGCAGGCTCTCACCTGGCCAGCTGCACAGTCTGAGTCTTGGCCCCGATGGCCCGAGAAACACGCCAGATGCAAATCCCGAGAGAATGGAGAAGGGACTGCAGTGAGGCCATCCCCCCCACCCGGGGTACTGTCTCACTTTCCCCCTCTTTCTCTCTGTATATCCAGCGAGCACACATGCCCACTAGCTAATTTTTTTTTTTTTTGAGGTTTTTGCTATAGGGCGCGTGTGTTTGCCAGATAGAGAGAGACAGAGAGACAGAAAGTGAGAAATCACCCCCCAGGGGGGATGGCCATGCCACAATCCCTTCTCCTCCATTCTCCTCTCGGGATCTTGGGCACGCACGCACACGCGCCCGACGTGAGTTTAAGCCACCAGGTCCGGGACTCGAACCGCGGTCGACTACGTGGGAGTCCAGCGACATAGCCATTACGCTAACTGCTGGTCCCCCCACGAGCTAATTTAAGAATAGAAAATTTGGCGAGGCCGGGGGGAGACCCAGAATGGGCGACAGCGTCCAGGCCTGCACATCTGGGTGCTGAGACCACGAAGCAGCAGGAAGGGGGCGACAGCGAGTCGGGGGTGGCGGTGCCTTTCGGGAAGGGCGGGAGGAACAGGGCTGTGGAGGGGCCCCTGGGAGATGGCAGTAGCATTTCTGGTTTCTGGGTGTTCACCTGGTAATGGTTCACTAAGTTCTGTTCGCTTTGCGGGCCTTCTCGATGACTTGTTTTCTAATAGACGGAAACAGGAGGAGCGGGAAGAGGGACAATGGTCTTGAAGGAGCTGCAGCCCCTGGGGTGCGGGTGGGGGCTGACATTGATGGGCACTTACTGAAGGTGAGGGCGGAGCTCAGAGCTGCCAGACTGCCTTCTCTCGTTCCCGCCGTCATTGTTAAACGCTGGGCCTGAGATTTTTATTTATTTGTTTATTATTTATTTATTGAGAGGTTTTTGCTAAAGGGCGCATGCACTTGCCAGAGAGACACAGAAACTGAAAGTGAGAAATCACCCTCTGAGGGGATGGTTACGCCGCAATCCCTTATCCTCCAGTCTCCTCTCGAGATTTTGGGCATGCACGCACACGCACCTCACAAGTTTGATGTCACAGGGTCCAGGACTTGAACCGTGGTCAGCCATCTGGGAGTCCAGAGATGTAACCATTATGCCATCCACTGGTCCTTCTAGGACTGAGATTTTATTTTTTTTTAAAGAATTATTGGGACCAGCAGTTAGCGTAATGGCTATATCGCTGAACTCCCATGTAATTAGCCGCGGTTCGAGTCTCAGACCCGGTGGCTTAAACTCATGCCAGGCGTGTGTGCATGCGTGCCCAAGATCCCGAGAGGAGAATGGAGGAGAAGGGATTATGGTGTGGCCATTCCCCCTGGGGGGTGATTTCTCGCTTTCTGTCTCTCTGTCTCTCTCTGTCTTTCTGGTAAGCGCACGCACCCTATAGCCAAAACCTCTAAAAAAAAAAAAGGTGTTTTAAATAATATAAATTTAAAACTATTTAAAGAGAAAAAGAAAGAAAATCATTATACATGTATATTTTTAGGAGGGAGATTTTTGCTATAGAGCATGTGTACTCGCTGGAGTGACAGAGAGACAGAGAAATCACCCCCCGGGGGGGGAACGGCCACGCCACAATCCCTTCTCCTCTGTTCTCCTCTTGGGGTTTTGGGCATACACACACACACACACACACACACCCACGTCTGGCATGAGTTTCTGGGACTCAAACTACGGTCGACTACGTGGGAATCCAGCACCGTAACCATTATATCATCTGCTGGTCCCAGTCATTATATATATATACTTTAAATGATATTTTGGCCATAAAGGGAGGTCATATCTTTTATTCTAAATAATTATTTATTTAATTTTATTTATTTATTACTTACTTTGACCGGACAGAGACAGAGAGAGGGAAAGTGAAAAAGCAAGCCACCAGATTCAGGATTCAAACCGTGGTTGGCCGTGTGGAAGTCCAGCATCCCAACCACCAGACCACATGCCAGCTTCAAGGGAGGTCATGTATTTTTAAGAAATACTATTAAACTAATAGATTCCCTGGTGTCTCCATATGACTTTGAAAATCCCAGCGCAAGCTGTCTTATCTTCTACCATACAGGTGGGCCCTTTAACCACGAGGAATGCGACTTTCAAATACAGGATCTGTTTGATACTAAACCGATGCTTCCTGGATTTGCAATTCGTGGGTCATCCAGAAGAGGGCACCCGATCCCCAGGCTCACCAGGGAGCTGCCAGGCAGGCGGATGCTCAGCTAGCTAAGAACCCAAGTCGTCCCCTCCTCCCAGAGGACTGAGAACAGAAAGGAAATTCTTTTTTTCTTTGGAGGTTTTTGCCTTAAGGCAAGTGCACTTACGGGAGAAAGAGATAGGGAGAGGAAAAGAGAGAGAGACGGAAGAGACAGAGAGAGAGAAAGTGAGAAATTACCCCTGGGGGAGATGACCATGCCACAATCCCTTCTCCATTCTCCTGGGATGGTGGGCACTCATGCACACGTGCCTGGCATGATTTTCAAGCCACTGGGTCTGGGACGACGCAGTCTGAGGTCGGCCATGTGGGAGTCCAGCGACGTAATCACTGCGCCATCTGCTGGCCCCCAGAAGGTAAATTCTTAGAAAGCAGAGAAACCCACATTTCGTGTTGCCTCTTACAGCCTCCCCAGACAGCCTATACCTCAGCCAGCGTTGTCACAGACAGGCTGAATACGTCATGAAAAGTCAACTGGGGACCAGCAGTTAGTGTAATGGCTATATCGCTGGACTCCCACGTAGTCGAGCGTGGTTTGAGTCCCAGACCCGGTGGCTTAAACTCACGCCGGGCACGTGTGCGTGTGTGCCCAAGATCCTGAGAGGAGAATGGAGGACAAGGGATTGCGGTGTGGCCATCCCCCCTGGGGGGTGATTTCTCGTTTTCTGTATCTCTGTCTCTCTCTGTCTGTCTGGTGAGCGCACGCGCCCTATAGCAAAAACCTCTCCAAAAATAGAAAGAAAAGGTCAACTGGATAGCACCTTTTTAAAAAATGTTTAAAGATACTGTCTGTCTGGGACAATAATTCCATCCCAAAGCAGGCTGAGTGGCCCTTATCAGACACGCTTGGGACCAGAAGTGTTTTGGATCGGCCTTTTCAGCTTTGGGCATGTTTATATACCGGGATGGAGCCCAGTCTAAACACGAAATTCACGCGCGTGTCCTCACCTTCCACGAGGGGCCCGACGGCCACTTGGCACGCTATCTCAGGACTGCAGCCTTTCGACTGCCACCTGCCATGAGGACAGAGGTGGAATTTGCTACTCGTGTCGTCATGTTGATGTCGACACTCACGCGGTTTCAGATTTTGGAGCACTTTGGATTTTGGATTAGGGATGCTCAATTTAGAACGTATGGTCCCTATTTCTTCCACAGTCGGCTTTGCCCGGGGTCTGTTTCCCCAGAGCGAGATCCCAACAGGCATGGCCGAATCCCAGACCCACACATCTGAACACGAAGCCTCTCCTTGGTCAAGGCCCACGCAGTAGACACTCCCCACTTTATGAGGTCGTGGTCGGCTCAGTAAGGCACCACCCCTCCTTTGGTTTATTCGAGGTTACTAAAGAAAACACATCTTAGGGGCCAGCAGTTAGCGTAATGGCTATGTCGCTGGACTCCCATGTAGTCAATTGCGGTTCGCGTCCCGGACCCGGTGGCTTAAAACTCAGCGGGGCGCGTGTGCGTGCGTGCCCAAGATCCCGAGAGGAGAATGGAGGAGAAGGGATTGTGGCGTGGCCATCCCCCCTGGGGGGTGATTTCTCGCTTTCTGTCTCTCTCTCTCTCTGTTTGTCTGGCGAGCGCACGCGCCCTATAGCAAATACCTCTTAAAAAAAAAAAAGAGAGAAGAAAAGAAAAGAAAACACATCTCATTCCCATGAAGAGCTCTACTCAAGGAAGAATGCTCTCAAAGCCTTCGCTAGAGCCCCGTTCACATCTGTGTCTAAGAGAACAGCAAACCTTGTCCTGGCAAACAGCAGGCCGACCACCACCCAGAGGCACGTGCAAAAGGAAAAGCCCGTGTACTTACAGGTTCTTAAGCTCCGCGTGGACACTGGTCCCGGGCGCTGCCTGTGCATTGTCTTTCCTACAGCAAACGACAGCTGTTTAACCTGCACAGAGGCGGGCCTCCCGCTCCGGAGATGGGTTCATCGTCCCCCAAGGACAGAAGGAGAGAGAACCGTGCTGAGGAGTGGCTGGCAGGAAGTTAGTTGGCAAATCGGCCTCTCTGCAGCTGGAGGGTGCAGACACCTGAGAACGCAGTGTTTGCGAAGGATTCTTGCCGTGTTTGCGTAGGGCCTGTTCACAAGGGCTACGTCTAGCTTCAGCAAGCCTTTCCGAAGGTATTTTTAGAAGCAATTATGTTAAAAGCTTTGAGTTGCTTGGAGTTTTACCTACAGGGATATCTCTTGGCCGGAGGGACCTCAAGGTATTGAATGAAGTGAGTCTTTCTCTCTCTCTCTTTTTTTTCTTTTTCTTTTTCTTTTTTTTTTTGGAGAGGTTTTTCGCTATAGGGCGCATGCGCTCGCCAGACAGAAAGAGAGAGACAGAGAGATAGAAAGCGAGAAATCACCCCCCAGGGGGGATGGTCACGCCGCAATCCCTTCTCCTCCATTCTCCTCTCGGGATCTTGGGCATGCACGCACACGCGCCCGGCGTGAGTTTTAAGCCACCGGGTCCAGGACACGAACCGTGGTCGACTACGTGGGAGTCCAGCGACATAGCCATTACGCTAACTGCTGGTTCCCTCTCTCTTTTTTTTTAAAGATTTATTTTATTGAACTTTATTTTCCACTTTGATCAGAGAGAGGCAGAGAAAGAGAGAGAGGGAAAGTGAGAAAGCAAGTCACCACCAAGTCATCCGGGACTCCAACCACGGTTGGCCATGTGGCAGTCCAGCGCCCTTAACCACCACGCCACCTGCCGACCCCAAGTGAGTCTCCTTTTAAGAAGCTAGGGCTTTCCTATATAAAGAAGGGGGCCTTCTGGGAGCCCACTCCTGGGAGGCATTTAAGAAAAGGCCAGGTAGGGGCCAGCAGTTGGTGTAACAACTATGTCGCTGGACTTCCATGTAGTCGACTGTGGTTCGCGTCCCGGACCCAGTGGCTTAAACTCACACTAGGTGCGTGTGCGTGCGTCCCCAAGATCCTGAGAGGAGAATGGAGGAGAAGGGATTGCGGTGTGGCCATCCCCCCTGGGGGGTGATGTCTCGCTTTCTGTCTCTCTGTCTCTCTGTCTCTCTCTGTCTTTCTGGTGAGCGCACGCGCCCTATAGCAAAAACCTCTCAAAAAAAAAAAAAAAAAAAAAAAAAAAAAAAGAAGAAGAAGAAGAAGAAAGAAAGAGAAAGAAAGAAAAGGAAAAGTCTAGGTGAGCCAGGTGAGCCTCCACGAGCCCTGCTGAGGTGAGAGTTGGGGCTTCCCAGAGGGATGGCTGCTCCGACAGGGGCCTGTGGGACTTGATGTGGGACTCAGGTGTCCCCATCCCTGGCTCGCAGGCCCCCAGGAGGAGAATTGGGAGGCAGGCAAGTAGACGAGCCCTCTGGGCCACCTTCCCGCGGGGCACCTGGCTCCCCACCGGTCTCGGTTTCCTCTTTCACACCTGGAGACCAGGATGAGACTCAGGTACGTCTCCCACCCCACACTGGAAACCTGCTTGGCCAGAGCACCCCCTTCCCTGCCATGGCGTCTTCCATCAGTGCCGGATCTAGAGCGTGTCCATCCCGGGCTTAGGGTGGGCAGGCTTCGGATCGCTCTGAAGCCATGAGCAAAACACGTGGTGATAAACGTGTGCTAGGGCAGGCCCGGTGTGGCGTGTGGCTAAGGGGCTGGTCCCATGTGACTGAGGACGGGGTGGAGTCCTGGACCAGGAATACACAGGGTGCCAGTGTGCGCCCAGGATCCCGAGAGGAGAAAGGAGGAGGAGGGATTGTGGTGTGGCCATCCCCTCTGGGGGTGAGTTCTTGCTTTTCCTCTCTGCCTCTCTAGCTGCTGGTGAGCTCACATGCCTTATGGCAATAAATAAATAAATAATTTAAAAAGTGCATTTAGTTTTTCCCTGAGACGACAACTCTCAGCTGCCATGACTCTTAGCTTCCGTAGGGTTCTCCAAAGGAACTGCGGCAGCTGGAGGGCCAAGAAACCACTAGAGAGGACTCGTGGGTCGGCAGCTGAGCCCAGAGGATGTGGGCGCTGACCACAGGGCTAGCCACAACACTCATGACAGAACTGACCACAGCGCCCGCCACAGGACTGACCACAGCACTCATGACAGAACTGATCACAGCGCCCACCACAGGCCTGACCACAGCGCCCACCACAGTACTGACCACAGTGCCCACCACAGGCCTGACCACAGTGCCACCACAGTACTGACCACAGTGCCCACCACAGGACTGACCACAGTGCCGATCATAGGGCTAACCTCAGTGCCGATCATAGGGCTAACCTCGGCGCTGACCACAAGACTAACCACAGTGGTGACCACAGGACTGACCACAGCGCTGACTACAGGACTAACCTCGGCACTGACCACTGGACGAGCCACAGCACAGACCAGCTGGCTCACTACAGCACCGACCACAGCACTGTCCCTGCGACTGACTACCCACAGTGCTGACCACACTGACCGCTCGGCTAACCACTGTGCTCTCCCACCACTATTCAGACCTTTAAGCTGGAGTCCAGAAGGACTTGCCAGACCACAGTGCTGACCGCACGGCCGACCACATCACTGAGTTTTCTCTGCTTTAGGGGACCAGGGGGCCTTAGAGATCATTTATTGGAACCCACTTATTTTCTAAATAGGGAAACTGAGCCCCAAAGTCTTGCGGGGCAGGAGTGAGGCCCAGCACCCGAGGTCCTGCCTCAGCCAGGAGTACTTCCTGACACCGCTCGGGCCGGCAGGTTCTCCCAGCCCTAACCCTGGGAGCCGGAGAAGAGACCACCCCCGTCAACACTCGTCAGACTTCAGGGCAGCACGTTAGGCTCCAGGCCATGAGACACAGAGACAGGCAGAGAGCGCCCCTCACACAGCCCCGTCCTACGCCGGGATCCGCCCCCCCCTCAGCCAGTCCCAGGTAGGGGCACACGTGTGCCCGGCACGCTCAGGGAGGTCACCAGACTGGAACCAGGAACCCTCCCGTGTGGGAGTATTTCATGGAGGTCTCATTTTACTGCCACACCACTGTCTGGTCTCCATGAGTTGGAGTCTTTTCTATTTATTTACTTATTTTAAGATTATTTATTTTAATTTTATTATTATTATTATTAATTTGACCAGAGAGAGACAGAGAGAAAGGGAAAGTGAGAAAGCAAGCCTCCAGGTCTGAGACTCAAACTGCAGTCAGCCACGTGGAGTCCAGTGCCTTACCCGCCATGCCATCTTTTTAATTTTTTTAATTGCCAAAGGGTTTGAGTGCTCATCAGAGAGACACGGACATGGAGGAGAAGGAGGGAGAAGCACCCCGTGGTAGGGAGTGGTCTCTTCTCCCTCCTCCATCCTGGTGGGACTTGGGGCGTACATGCACAAATGCCTTGTGCGTTTTTCGTCGCCAAGGCTGGGAGTTGAACTGGGTGGCTGGTGATGTGGGATCTGGCTCCCCTGACCACAGGCACGGCGTGGCCCCTGAGTTTGAGTCCTGCTGCAGCCTCCTGTTGTGTGGCAGTAGGAAAATAGCCTCCCTCTCTGTGCCCGCTTCCTTCTCTGCAGTGGGACTCGCAGTTCCAGTGAGGGTGAACATGCACGGTTCACAATGGGTCAGACATTATTCATTTCAGTAGGCATTTAACGAGCACCTGCTGTAGCAAAGCATGGAGCAGAACACCACAGGACAGAGACAGCAGGCCCAGTGTATTCGGGGGTAGGGGGACACAGCTAATTAGAGCTATTGTGACGGGAGCCCTGACAGCAGTCAGCCCAGGGCCCTCGGGAGCACTCCAGGTCTCCCACACCCCCATGACCTGGATGACACTCAGGTGGGCCCCGGAGTGACCGAATGTGCCCCACATGCCAGGGTAGGCATCCCGCTCTGCCCGGGGCAGGAGGGAATGGAGGGAGTGAGGGCGTGGCTGGGGCCGGGGCGGTGAAGGACGGATGTCGCACGGGCTGTCTGGAGAGCCTGGGTCTGAGTGTGCCCGGCCCGTGGGCCGGCAGGAGCGAGGCAGAAAGCAGTGCGGAGACCGGGTGTGCGTCCTCTGGGCTGCTGTCCTCCGTGACAGCCGTGTGGCCTGCTTGAGGGCACACGGTAGGGCCCAAGCCACATGCTAGGCCCACACAGCTACATACGAAGCCCTATGTCATCATGGTCCTCCGGAGACACGGAGCCACTGGGATGTGCGTGTGTACATGTGTGTATATATGTGTTTATGTGTGTTTGTGCATACACACAAGGGGGTTTTCCAAAAGCTTATGGAGGGGCCAGCAGGTGACATAGTGGTTAAGGTGCTGGACTCCCACATGGTCAACCATGGTTCAAGTCCCAGACCCAGCAGCTTGAAATTCACACCGGGCGCATGTGCGTGTGTGCCCAAAATCCTGAGAGGAGAAAGGATTGTGGTGAGGCCATGCCCCTGGGGGTAATTTCTTACTTTATCTCTCGCTTTCGTTCCTGTGAGCCCATGTGCCCTATGGCAAAAATCTCAAAAATAAAATAAAATAGTTTATGAAAAATACATATTATAAAAAAACAAAAACAACAACAAAAACAAACAAGGTTGCTGGTTCTGTGGTCTAGTGGTTACGGGAGCCGGATCCTAGTAACTGACTATGCAGTTCGAGTCCTGGCCTCAGCAACTTGGAAATTGTGCCAGGCACGTGTGCGTGTGTGTGTGTGTGTGTGTGTGTACCCAAAATCCCAACAGGCTGCAGACAGGAAGGAGAGGGGTTGCAGCGTAACCATGTCCCATTGAAGGATGGTTTCTCCCATCTCTGTGTCTCTGTCTCTTTCTGCTGAGTGCACACACTCTTTGACAAAATTAAAGAAAACAAACAAAGCTCACGTGGATTTCTAAGTGTTTTGCCCCAAAACAAACTTGTACTTTAATTCCATGAACTTTCTTTTTTTTTTTTTTTTTTTTGGAGAAGTTTTTAGCTATAGCGTGCGTGCGCTCGCCAGAAAGACAGAGAGAGACAGAGAGACAGAAAGCGAGAAATCACCCTCCAGGGGGGATGGCCATGCCACAGTCCCTTCTCCTCCATTCTCCTCTCGGGATCTTGGGCATGCACGCACACGCGCCCGGCGTGAGTTTAAGCCACCGGGTCCGGGATGTGAACTGCGGTCGACTACATGGGAGTCCAGCGACATAGCCATTACACTATCTGCTGGCCCCTTATTTTATTTATTTATTTATTTTTTTAATTCCATGAACTTTCTAAAGTGCTCCCAAATGTATCAATAGAGACAGGTTTGTTTTATTTATTTTTTTTAAGAATTATTTATTTCACTTTATATGTTATTATTATTACTTTTAATTTGACCAAAGAGAGACAGAGAGAGCAAGAAAGAGGGAACGTGAGAAAGCAAGCCCCCAGGTCCAGAACCATAGCTGGCCGTGTGGGAGTCTAGCGCCCTAACCCCATGCCACCTGCCACCGAGACAGATTTACTTCATGGAGTTGGCTCTAGTCCTTGTGGGGCTCGCCAGTCTAAGGTTGGCAGAACTCCTTGGTCTTTAGGGGCCCCTTGAGGCCTTCAGCAAAGAGGGCGAGCCCCACACTGTGGATTGAGCTGCTCTGCTCCAGTCACTGAGTCACTGCTAACCACGTCTACATGCCGGCACCCACGGTGGGCGGCGGGCGGTGGGCGTGGGGGTGTGGGCTTGGGGAGGTGAAGCCTGAGCACCTCCGTTTTAGATCAGCCCTCACCTTTCCCCTTCCCCATGACCTGACCCACATGTGCCTCCTAAAAGTTCCTCACTGCCACCCAGCCCTGTCCTCCTAGCCGGATATTTACCCCCAGCAGGTTAGAACTGTCCCTCCGGATAACTCGCCTTTTTTGGCTTTTGTAAACGGTGCTTGCATGGTTCAAGAGTTGTACTTTTTTTTCCGTTTCTGTTTTTTTTTTTTTTTAATTTTTATTTTGATGTTTATTTACTTATTTTTGCCTTTATAAGCCCCCTACCCTCTTTTACCACCCCCCATCCCCGCTTCGGGGCTGAGAGGTTTTGGAGTGACTCAAGTCCCCTCACAGTCAGCCAGCTACTAAAAGGCCCCTTTAATTCAGCTAAAACTGGACGTCCTCTGACTGTCTCCCTGATTTGGATACAACAGGTGTCGTGGCCACACCTCTGACCTCAGCTCCTGCCACAGGCAGAGTGGAGTCAGGAGGGAAGCGGCTGTCTTTTAAGTCTCCGGGCCTCAACCCTGTGCCTTCCTCCCAGCTCTGGGTTGGCCGTCAGCTCCCTGAGAAAGTGCCTGGCCTCTTGCTGTGAGCAATGCACCTCCCCGTCCCCCTCCACGACAGCACGCCCTCCACTGGACCCTCTGGGGCCTGGCAGTGCTGTGTGCTCACCGCCCGCCCTCCAGGGCCAGCCTCCGCTGCGCTGCCGCACACAGCAGGCGCTCAGGAAAGGCTCCTTCCGGAATGACCTCCGACTCCTGACTCTGCCCGAGCCTCCTCTGAGGCTTCACACCAACCAGGAGCTCGAAATGCCCAACAGGCCTCGATGTCTAGGCAGCCCAGGGGGCTAGCTGGTGGTGTGGTGGCTTAGGCGGCTGGGTCCCACGTGGCTGACTGCGTGGTTCAAGTCTCAGACCTGGTGGCTTGAAAAACACACCAGGCGCGTGTGCATGCGTGCCCAAAATTCCGAGAGGAGGATGGAGGAGAAGGGATTGTGGTGTGGCCATCCCCTCTGGGGGGTGATTTCTCGCTTTCCTTCCCTCTCTCTCCCTCTCCTGGTGAGTGCATCCCATGGCAAGATTTTTTCTTTGTTTTTTTTTTTTTTTTTTTTTTTTTTTTTTTTTTTTTTTTTAGATTTTTGCCATAGAGTGTGTGTGCTTGCAGGAGAGAGACAGAGACAGAGAAAGAGAAAGTGAGAAATCACCCCCCAGGAGATGGCCACATGGCAATCCCTTCTCCATTCTCCTCTGGGGATCTTGGGCACACGCACACGTGCCCAGAAGCTGTTCTTCCTTCCCCCTCTTAGTAAACGGCACTTGCCTATCTATGTCTGTCATTCTTTGTGAGCTTCAAACCACCTGGTCTGGGTCTGGAATGGAGGTCGCCCAGGTGGGAATCCAGTGCCTTAACCACCATGCCACCTGCTGGCCTTCCTAGCAAGTGTTATTCTATTATTATTATTATTATTTAAATATGTACAGCCCAGACTCCGAGCTGGCCAGAGGTCTCCACGTCTGTAATAAATAACTTCTCAACAGATACATGCCCCAGCGGTGAATACCCGTGAATAGAAACACGTTTTTTGCCCACCATCGGAGAGTAGCTGTGAGCCTCTTCCTCAGAAATAAGGGCTCAAATTAAGGATCTCGATGGGGAAGATTCCAGACCCAGTCCTCTGGCCTTGCCTGTCTTTCATTCCTTCCCTCAGCCCATCCGCATTTACTGGTGCTGACTGTGCGTAGGGCCGTGGTTCTCGTCCGCGAGGAATTCACAGACGGAGGTTCCAGACTTCGCTTATGTCTGCCTAAGGCAATGCCCCATTCGCACTAAGACAATGTAGTGACCTTTGGTTTAAAAAAGAAAAACATACATTTTCACGACGTTTTCTTTAAATTTAATACCAAGTCAAAACTCTGGACACTGGGAAGCCCTGAGACTGACACAGGGGTGCAGAGGTGCAGGGGTGACCAGGCCCAGCACCCGCAGCAGGACACGGGTCCTTGTTCACAGCTCACACAGAATGACAGGCATAGATAGACGAGTGCCATTTACTGACAGAGGGGAGAAAGAACAGCTCTCAAGCAGAGAGGGGGTGCCAAATGGGTTGCCAAAGAGGAACCGAGGTGAGGGGCTTTCATCTGGGCCAGAGGGGTTTGGTCAGGGCTTATTCTAGAAGGGGCGTGGCTTGTGCGTACATTCCCGTCCCGATGGGGGCTGGAGGGAGTCACATGCCAGATGGGTCCAGTTATTGTCCTTAATTCTGAAGGTCCGGAGGCTCTCTTTGCCATAAAGCCATTACCTTCTTCCTGGAATGTGGTGGGACCAGGGAAAATGCCTTTGCTTTAGATCCGTCATGAAGTCACTGCGGGCAGCCATTTCTCGTGCTGCTGCTGAGCTGCTGAGTCTCCATCTTGAAACTCGCCATTCCACGGTTCATTTGGGGCCTATACCCTGATTATATTCATAGGGTCCTAGTTCCAGCCTCACAGGGTTTGGTAAGGCTTTTACAAAGGAGTGGTGAATGGTTATAGGAATCGTTTATCATTTAGGCTCAAGTATGGGTGTCCTTTGGCCCCAACTGTGGCCCTCGGCCGTGTACTTTGGGCTTATCTCATAGTTTCCATTGGGGCTGGATGGGTTTCCCATCAGACTAAGATTCTGGAGTTAAGAAATGACCAGGCCCTGGACTTGGACTCTAACTGTTCTTTCGTGTGTCCTGTGGGGAGGTCTGTAATGCTTTGGCCTGAAAGGGTTAGGGCTAGGGAGGAGGGGATGGAAGTTTTCAGAGTGGGACGCAGCTAACTGGCTTTACGTGACCCTCCTTTTGCCAGTTTCCCATTATGGCTTCCCTAGTGCCGACTGCCCAGCCGGTCTCTGCCCCAACACTCCGCGTTCTGTACTATTCTTCTCTAGCTGCGGTGAGTCGCCTCGCCCACGGATGAATGAAAGCCCCGGAGGCAGGGAAGAACCATCCCTTCTCTCCTTTCATCTGGTCAGTACTGCAAAACTGAACTTGAAAAGCCTGGGGGCGGGGGACCAAGAAAGCTCTCCTTTGTACTAATCACAAAATGAGCACATTGTGGAATTTTGGATTGATTACAGACTAGAAGGGAAATTTGTCCAGAGTGATACTTTATAAAACTCGATTGGTCTCAAGGTATAAAAAAATCCGCCTGGGCATTTTATGTGAGGAAAGCTGCCGGTGCAGACACCCTGGGGCTCCCTCCTCTGCTGGCGTGTGTCAAAGGCGCATCTGAGGTAAGTGTCTCTTGGCACTGGTTCTAGTCCTCACGGTGGCGTGAGGACATCAATCAGGAAATTTCCACCTCCCTTCTGCTGTTTTCTTTTCTGAGAGAGAGATTTTTGCTATAGGGTGCATGCGCTCGCCAGAGAGAGAGACTGAAAGTGAGAAATCACCCTGGATGGGAGGGGCGTGGCACGCTGCAATCCTTTCTCCAATCTCTTCTCCCTTCTTCTCTCAGGATTTTGGGTACACACGTACATGAGCCCAATGTGAGTTGTTAAGCCACTGGGCCCAGGACTTGAACCACAGTTGACCACATGGAAGTCCAGTGCCTTAACCACTACACCACCTGTTGGCCCTCCTCCAGGATGGTGCATCTGGTATGCACTATAAAGAAAATAAACTAGATTCAAGACAGAGCTTGTTTCAAATATGAACAATATTAATATTAAAATAACTAGGTTTTTCAAATGCATTTGAAAATAATTATTTATTTAGTTTTATTTATTTACTATTATTATTATTATTAAAATTTGCTATAGGGCATGCAGGCTCACCAGAGAGAGGCAGAGAGAGGGAAAGTGAAAAAGCAAGCTGCCAGGTCTGGGACTTGAACCACAGTCGACCATGTGGGAGTCAGCACCTCAACCACCATACCACCTGCTGGCCCCTTTCAAGTGCATTTTAACTGTATTAGGTTTATGTAAAATTTTAAGTTGATAGAATCTGGAGAGCAGTAGTTCTTCTTTCTTTTTCTTTTTTAAAGTTTTTGCTATAGAGTACGTGTGCTCTGCAGAGGGAGAGTGAGAAAGCCCTGCCCGGGATGGCCACACTGCAATCCTCCCTCCTCCATTCTGCTCTGGAGACATTGGGCATGCATGCGCACATGGCTGATTTTTTTTTATAAGAGAGATTCTTGCCATAAGGCGTGTGCACTTGCTAGAGAGACAAAAGGCTGGGGATTCGAACCATGGGTGCCATGTGAGATCCAGCCTCTCCATTGGTGCTGTGCCCAGAGCCAGCCCTGGAGGGCAGTTTGACAACAGGGCAGACTTAGCTGAGATGGCCACGCCCACAGTGTGCTGGTGAAGGCTTGGCAGCCAGCTCTTCGATAAAATGCGTGCACACGGGCACGTGTGTGTGTGTGTGTGTATGTGTGCATATCATCCGTTTTACTGATCTAGGATGTATGTAACACACCATGTACAAACAATCAAATAAATATACTAACTAGTCTTCATTATAAATTCTTTTGATCAATTGGTTCTCACAGAATGTTTTTCATTGAGTTTTTCACTTTAGATATGTAGAAACCTTTAGTTGCATGAGGCTAGCAGGTGGCATGGGGGTTAAGGCACTGGACTCCCACATGGTTGACCATGGTTCAAGCCCTAGACCTGGTGGCTTGTTTTCTCTCTCTCTGTCTCTGGTGAGCATGCCTGCCCTATAGCAAAGTAAATAATGATAATAATAAATAATATTAAATAAATAATTTTTTTTAAAAAAAGAAAGAAACCTAGGGTTGCAATTAAACTACAATTTGACAAATAGAGCTGCGTTTGTCTAATAGGGCTAGTTAATCCCCTTTTCCGGTAAGCTCATTGTCATGTATGAGAGCTATTGCTAGACTATTCCTCATGCTGATGTAAACGATATTCATTGTATTGAAATCTCTTTGAGATATAATACATTTAAACTGCATCGCTAGCATTATCGTATGACTTTTCTAAAAATTGTATTTGTTTATTTCTTCTGTGAGAGAGAAAGAAAGGGAGAGAGAGGCACCCCAACATAGTCTTCACCCAGCCTCAGCCAGGATGACAGGCAGGTATGCACGTGGCGTGTACGGGAGGCCTCGGGATGTGAACCCAGGACCCTGTGGCTTCAGCTTCACAGAGTGTCTCCTTACTGCGGTGCCACTGTGGCTGGTCTTCTTTCCTTCCTTCCTTTCTTTCTTTCTCTTTCTCTCTTTCTCTCTTTCTTCTTTCTTCTTTCTTTCTTTCTTTCTTTCTTTCTTTCTTTCTTTCTTTCTTTCTTTCTTTCTTTTATTCAATGCTCTAGGGCAAGTCTCTATAGCTAGAGACAGAGAAAGAGAGAGAGAGAGAAAGTGAGAAATCCCTCCCAGAAGGGATGGCTGCACCACAATCCCTTCTCCTCCACTCTCCCCTTGGGACTTTGGGCATGCATGCACACGCTCCTGGTGTGATTATCAAGCCACTGAGTCCCGGATTGAACCACACAGTTGTCCACATGGGATCCAGCCACCCCAACCACCACACCATCTGTTGGCCCTCATCATTTTCTTCACTCTAGACCAGGGTGATGAATTAGGGCTAGTGGGTCACTTCGTCTGGCTCGCAGCCTGCCCTGTAAATAAAGTTTTATTGGCTCCCTGCAGCACCCATTTGCTGCCATATCTCCTACGGCTGCTTTTGCACAAGGGCAGAGGCCGAGGGCTGTCACAGAGGCTGCGTGGCCCACGAGGCCTGGATGTTGACTGGCCTTTCCCAGAACACGCTGTTGCCCCTCTGGGACATCAGGACCGGACTGGGGGCACCAGCAGATTGCCACAGGATAAACACTGTCTTCCTGACAGGACTGAGTTCCAGTTACAGGGGGAGGTCGCTGCGCTCCACCATGCAGACAGGCACAGCAGACAGTAGCACCTCAAGGGCAAGAGAACAGTAGAACAAACAATCGTTTGGAACGCTATGTTTTGAATTTCTGTTACCTTTTCTGTCTTTATACCTTACTTGTGATTTATACCATTGAATTTCTAATAATAGCTGTGTTTAACCACTGGCTAACAGCCTTAAAAAAGAAGGTGGAGGGGCCAGCAGGTGGCATGGTGGTTAAGGCTCTGAACTCCCACATGGTTGACCGCGGTTCGAGCCCTGGACATGGAGGCTTGAAAATCACACTGGGGACATGCGCACGTGTACCTGAAGTCCTGAGAGGAGACAGAGGAGGAGGAATTGTACCACAGCCCTCCCCGCTGAGGGGTGAGTTCTCACTCTCCCTCTCTCTGTCTCTCCAGCAAGTATAGGAGCCCCATGGCAAAAACCGAAAAAAGGAAGAAAGGTTTGAGATAAAGCAAGCAGAGCAAAAGACTTCACTTGGGCCAGGGTGAGCCGGATCGTCCAGGCGAGGTGTGCCGAGGTGGTTCAGATTTCAGGATGATTTTAAAGCAGAAGTCGCACAGGGTAAGGGGCGCAGCAAGGAGTCTGGCACTGGCTCCGCGGGTGACCAGCAGAGCAGGAACCCCACCGTCCTCGGGGGTCACTTTGCTGATTAGGTGGAGACGATGAATCTGGAAGGTAGGGGTATGTGTTTGGGTAATAAGGATGTTCATGACATAAAAAGTCTAACTAGCATCTTGAGTTATTTTGGATTTAAATTCCTAAGATAGTCACAAATGTACCTAAGTTTAATTTCCTCTGATCACTAGCTTAGGTAGACTGGACCCTCCTGGTTCAGGAACAGCTGGTCCATTTCAGAGTCTCTCAGCTTCCTTAAAGTCTTGATGCGATGGGAACCAGCAGTTAGTGTAATGGCTATGTCACTGGACTCCCACATAGGCGACCGTGGTTCGCGTCCCGGACCCGGTGGCTTAAAACTCACGCCGGGTGCGTGTGCGTGCGTGCCCAAGATCCCGAGAGGAGAATGGAGGAGAAGGGATTGCGGCATGACCATCCCCCCTGGGGGGTGATTTCTCGCTTTCTGTCTCTCCGTCTCTCTCTCTCTCTGTCTGGCGAGCGCACTGCCCTATAGCGAAAACCTCTCAAAAAAAAAAAAAAAAAAAAAGAAAGAAAAGAAAAGTCTCGATGCGATGATGTGACATTTTAGCACGAGTGACTCCATTTGGGTCTGGTGTGTCGGAGCCTGGAGCAGAAGCTTAACCCAAAACAATGGCTTCCTAAAATGTGTATTTATCATGACCCACAAAATTATTTTTTAAAAGAATTATTTATAGTCCAGCAGGTGTTGTGGTGGTCAAGGGCACTGGACTCCCACATGGCTCACTGCAGTTCGATTCCTGGACCTGGCAGCTTGCTTTCTCGCTTTACCTCTCTCTCTCTCTCTCTCGTTCTGTCCCTCTCTGATCAAAATTAAAAATAAGTAAATAAAGTTAAATAAAATAATTCTTTAAAAAATGATTATTTATTTATTTATGCTTTTTGGGGCCAACGTTCTTTTCTTTTCCTTTTTTTAACTGCCAGAAGGCACATTTGCTCTCAGAGAGGGAGAAAGTGCCCCCTTGATGGGGCGTCAGTCCCTTCTCCTCCATTTCTCCATTTAGTGGGGTGGGGTGCACACACGCACGTGCCCCATGGATTTCTGAGGCTGTAGACGTCGGGACTCAGATCGCAGTCAGCGATCTGGGGTCTGGCTATGTTGACCACTAGGCTACTGGGCCGACCCAATAAATAAACTTTTTTGAAAAATTGCTATGGGGCAAATGTGTGTGAGAGAGAAGGTGAGAAACACCTCCCGGGGGGGATATCCACGCTGCCGTCCTTCCTCCTCCATTCTCTTGGGGTTTCCGGTACGTGTGTACATGTACCCAGCTTGCCTTTCGATCCGCAGTGTCCAGGTTCAAAGCACGCAGTTGGATATATGGGATCCAGCTGCCTTACCCACCCCATCAATGGCTGGCCCAATAAACATTTTTTTTAAGATATTCATGTGTAGTTTTTTAAAAATATTTATTTTATTTTATTTATTCATTCATTTATTTTAATTTGACCAGAGAGAGATACAAAGAGAAAGAGAGAGGAAAAGTGAGAAAGCTAGCCATTAGGTCCGGTATTCGAATCACAGTCGGCCATGTGGGAGTGTCCAGCGCCTTAACCACCACGCCACCTGCTGGTCCCCCAATAAACATTTTTTAAAATATAAAACGAAGTGCTCTGGGACCAGCAGATGGTGTACTGGTTATGTCACTGGACTCCCTCATAGTTGACTGCAGTTTGAGTCCTGGACCTGGCAGCTTGAAACTCACGCTGGGCATGTGTGCATATATGCCCAAGATCCTGGGAGGAGAATGGAGAAGGGATTGCAGCATGGCCATCCCCTCTGGGGGGGGAGGGGTGATTTCTCACTTTCTGTCTCTCCAGCAAACGCACTTGCCCTATAGCAAAAAATCTCTCTCTCTAAAAAAAAAAGAAAATGTGTTCTACTTCACTAGTTATCAGGGAAATGCAAATACGTTTTTTGTTGTTTTGTTTTTGCCATAGGGTGCATGCGCTCACTGAAGAAAGACGGGGAAAGTGAGAAATCACCCACCCCCCCCAGGAACAATGGCCACATCTAGTCCCCTCTCCTCCATTCTCCTCTCGGGATTTCAGGCTAGCTGCACACACTTCCAGCGTGATTTTTAAGCCGCCGGGTCTGGGACTCAAACCGTGTTCAGTCATGTGAGAATCCAGTGCTTTAACCTCCGTACCACCTGCTGGTCCCGCAGGTGGGCTTTGTTTATAACAATGGCATAGCAATTTATTCCTATCAAATGGGTGAAATGTTAAAAAGTTAAACCACGCATTGGTGGGGCCAGCAGATGGCGTGGAGGTTACGTGAACGAATCCCAGAAAGCCAACTCCACGGTTCGAATCCCAGACCCAGAGGCTTGAAAATCCCACTGTGTGTGTGTGTGTGCATGCGTGCCCAAAATCCTGAGAGGAGGGAGGAGGAGAAGGGATTGCAGCTTGGCCATCCCTAGTAGGGGTGATTTCTCACTTCCCCTCTTTTTCGCTCTCGCTGTCTTTCTCTGGCACATGCACACACCTTATAGCAAAAACTAAACCAAAAACCCAAGTAGTGACAAGGGTACAGGAAGTGGGGAGCCTCATTTAGCTCAGTGGGCGTGTAGATGGTGCCTCTGCCCGGGGAGTGATTTGTCATCATCTAAATGGCATACGTGGAAAATGCTGCTCAGCAGAGAATTGCCATATAAGCCGGGGTGATAGTCACGGATCGGGATCCCGTCTACTGGGTGGGATGAACGAAGGAGGTGTACGAGTATCAGTACAGATACGTTTGTGAACACTACCACAGAAGGAATAAGAGACACATGGCTGTGTACACACGCACATACGTTTATCAAAGTACTGAACAATCATACAAATCTTGAAATGTTAACACCATGGGTAAAGGACACATGCCAGTTTCAGGATCATAACTTCAGGAGAGGAAGGAAAAGAAAAAGAGAAGTGGGATGGCAGTGGGGACTCCGACTCTACAAAGATCAAGCTCTTGGGCCAGCAGGTGGCATGGTAGATAGGGTGCTGAACTCCCATGTGTCCAGCCACGGTTCAAGTCCTGGACCTGGAGGCTTGCTTTCTCACCTTCCTGATCTCTCTCGCTCACTCTCTCACTCTGCCTCTCTCTGGCCAAATTAAAAATTAAGTAAATAAATAAAGTTAAATAAAATAATTCTTTTAAAAAAGATCAAACTCTTTAAAGAACATATAGGGGGACCAGCAGTTAGCATAATGGCTATGTCGCTGGACTCCCACGCAGTCGACAGCGGTTCGCGTCCCGGACCCGGTGGCTTAAAACTCACGCCAGGCGCGTGTGCGTGCGTGCCCAAGATCCCGAGAGGAGAATGGAGGAGAAGGGATTGCGGCGTGACCATCCCCCCTGGGGGGTGATTTCTCGCTTTCTATCTCTCTGTCTCTCTCTGTCTGTCTGGCGAGCACACGTGCCCTATAGTGAAAAATCTCTCCAAAAAAAAAAAAAAAAAGTATCTAGAAGTTATCATGGCGAATGAAATTCAGAAATGGTAGGAAATTTGAACTAGAAGACCCTAACCGCAAATATTCAGCTCCCTGATGTAGGAAGACAGAGAAGCTCAGGGTTAATTCTATCGCTGTCTGTTCCTATCTGAGTGTCTGCCCGTCCTCGACCTCTCTCTGCCTGTCTGTCTACCTAAAGCAATTTGCAGATTGAGAAATTCCCGAGTATTTCCAGCATGGCCACCAGATGCCTGTGAAGTGAGCGGAGGGTGCCCCCAAGGCGAGCATCTGCTGCCCTCTCGTCCTTTTGATCACCTCCAACCGGGGCCTGCAGACTGGGGCCTGCGACCTCACGTCACGTGACTGCTGTGTTCTGGCAACCACTCCGGGCCTCTGGTTTCCAAGTCCAAGTGTCATCTGGGAACTTAACAGAAATGCGTTTTCCTTGGCTGGCTGCATGGTGGGGCTGGTGGGGACTTGGGGCTGGAGTTGTTTTCAAGGTGCACCTGGGGTGTCGCTGAGGCGGGTGGCCTGAGCGTGCAATCTGAGAACGATACCTTTGCTAAATACTTGTCTTGGTATCTCCGAAAACAGAAGGAAAGGAGTCAGGGCAGAGCAGGAGCCTGACTTTCTGTGGGCGAACATGAGCCCTCAGAAACCAGGGCAAGCCCTCGCCCAGCCCCGCGGAGTGGCCAAAATGAAAGCGGATGACCCTCGCGTTAGAAACGGAAGCGGCAAGTTTCCACTGCAGGTGCCAGTGTGGACACGGGGAAGTAAGGCGATGCCGGAGCGGGGGCCGGACACCCGTTATCAACAGCAGAGCGGGGGTGGGAGGAATCAGCCTGTGAGGCCCTGAGCTCAGGGGGACTGTCCTGGCACGCAGCGTGGTGGCCCAGAATCGGACCCAGGGCCGGCCACGTATTCCTCACTGTGACGTGGAAGGAGCGCCTCGCAGGAGCAGCCAAAGGCAGACAGCACAGGTGCCAGCAGGACACGGACGCGGACGGAAGGACGGACTGGTGGCCGGAGCTTTGGAACGATTGATTAAGCATTGCGTCGGCGCCGGGAGCGCTGCGTTTAAGGGCGCCCAATCCCACGGTTTGAGCCCTGGCCCTGGAGGCTGGAAAAGGCCGCGGGGTGCATATGCACACGTCCAGATCCCAACGGGCCTGTCTCTCTCTCTCTCTCTCTCACGTACTTCCTCTGGGGTGATCACGTGCCCTCCGGCAACAACTCTAAAAAAAAAAATCATGCTACAGGGCCAGAAGGTGGTGTGGGAGTTAAGGCACTAGATCCAGCATGGCCAGCTGCATGGTTCAAGTCCCAGACCTGGAGCTTTGAGAAACATGCCAGGTACATGTATGTGCACCCGAGATCCCAAGAGCAGATGGCAGAGAAGGGAGGGTGGTATGACCGTCTCTTCTGGGAGTCATTTCTCGCCTTCTCTCTTTCTGTCGTTGGTCCCCTCTGGCAAATGCACATGTCCTGTAGCTACGCCTTGCCCTCAGTGCCAAGACACCCTCCCTGCTGAAGTCCCAGCCACCCAGTCAGTAGCAGAGTAGACACAGCCAGGGCGTCTTCACCGAGGGGTGTCAAGACCTGGACACCCCTTGGCACAAGTGCCACGGGTTAGTCGTCTTCGAGATGGCCCACAGGCCATGTGCTTGTCCCTAGCCCCTCAGAAGCCAGGTGACAGCGCTGCCCAGGCTCAGCCAGGCAGGGCTGTTCCCTCAGGGCCTTGGCCTGGACTTGGTGAAGCGGAGTCAGGAGGCCAGACGCTGTTCTCCAGGTGGTGACAACGACGGCGGCAGGGCGGCAAACATGCCGAGTCCCGCAGGGGCACCGTCCTCACGGCCAGGCTCTGGGACATGGCTTTGGCCGAGTCCTGACCTTGGGGCCCCCTTTATTTCCGGTTATTCGATCTTCCCAGTAGCCTTTGGTACACTTTCTTTCTTTTCTTTCTTTCTTTTTGTTTCTTTTAAAGGTTGTTTTGTTTTGTTTTGTTTTTTCCTGCCACAGGGCATGTGTGCTCACTAGAGAGACAGATGGGAGTCCAGCGCCTTAGCCACTGTGCCCCCTGCTGGCACCTTTCCCTACGGTTTCTACTTGTATCAGACAGAGCTCGGGGGCCTGGCTTCCTTCTCTCTGGAAACTTCCATCTGGCTTCTATCTCGCTGACTCACCAATGCCTCTGACGGGGAAGAGTTCAGGCCAAGGAAGTTACCTCCTTCATAAAAGAAATCCCGTCACTTCAGAGCGGGTACAGCAGGGGCGGAAGCCTGTTCTCCATGCGTGGGGCCACACGTCTCTACGCCACATTTGATACGTGGCTCAAACATTCTGGGTCTGCATTTCCCGTTCCAGGACTGCTCCAGAAACGTCGCAGGGAGGACGCTGGTCATAGAGCTTGAGCGCGCAGCCAGTTGGCGGGGCCCTTTTCTGACGCTTGACGGAAGGGACAGGTGGGATGGGGAAGGTGGGCGTCGCGGGGGACAGTGAGGAGATGGTAAGTTGGAGATGCTCTTAATATGAGGGGTCTTCAAAACCGGCGTGGAATATGCATACTATGAAAGAAAGGATTCATGGATGTCAACATTTTTGTACCAAAATAAACTCAGACTTTAATTCCATTTCCCATTCTGGCCCCCCCCAAGACGGTATGCGTCCTTGTTGGAGAGTGACAGACAGAGGGAGAGGAAGAACCCCCCAATGGAATGTGGTCACACCATAACTTGTTCTCACCCATTTCTTCGTCCTGTTGGGTTTCAGGGCACGCACGCACACGTGCCTGACTTTTTTTTTTTTTAAATAATTATTTTATTTTTTAATTTTATTTATTCATTCATTTATTTTCATTTGACCAGAGAGAGAGAGAGAGAGAGAGAGAGAGAGAGAAAGTGAGTTAGTAAGCCACCAGGTCCAGGACTTGAACCGTGTGGTCAGCTGTAGGGGATCCAGCTTCCTTAACCACCAGGCCATCGGGTAGGCCTTCCGTGAACTTTCTTTTTTTTTAAGAATTATTTTACTGGGACCAGCAGTTAGTGTAATGGCTATGTCGCTGGACTCCCATGTAGCTGACTGTGGTTTGAGTCCGGGACCCAGTGGCTTAAACTCACACCAGGCGCGTGTGTGTGCGTGCCCAAGATCCCGAGAGGAGAATGGAAGAGAAGGAATTGCGGCATGGCCATCCCCCCTGGGAGATGATTTCTCACTTTCTGTCTCTCTGTCTCTCTCTGTCTTTCTGGCGAGTGTACGTGACCTATAGCAAAACCCTTCTAAAAAAAAAGAAAAGAATTATTTTATTTAACTTTATTTATTATTATTATTTTCCAGTTTGATCAGAAAAAGACAAAGAGAGAGTGAGAAAGCAAGCCATCAGGTCCAGGACTTGAACCATGGTTGGCCGTGTGGGAGTCCAGTGCCTTTAATCACCATGCCACCTGCCATACCCCCTGTGAACTTTTAAAAGTTTCTTCATGTTCACAAAAGGTACCAAGTCAGGCTGGTTTAAGAGTCTGAGGTCAGATAAATGCAAATGAAGGTATAGGTGTGGAAGTCGTCAGTAAGTGGATGTTCCTAAGGCCATGGCCGACACTCCCAGGAAAAAGTCCACAGAGGAGAATGAGAGCGCGCGGTTATGGATCAGGGAGAGAGTGGCCCAGTAAAACCAATGATTAGATGTGTCTGGTGAGATGAGAGAAAAATCTCTCACTATCATAAACAGAAGAAAGGTCAGTGATTCCAGAAAAGGGAGTGGGCAGAGGCGTTTCACCTCGAAGGATGGTTCCCCTTGGTGGAGTTGGATCTGGCAACATGGCGGCCATGGACGACCTTGACCAAGGCGTGGTGGAGCCGGAGCCAGGTGGGAGCAGACTGAAAAGGAGGTGGAGCAGAGACATTAACGGGCTGTCGGCCCCGCCCTGGAGAAGTTTGCTGTGAAGCAGAATGGAGAGGGGAGAGAAGCCGAGGGCCCGTGGAGTCACGGGAGACTGCTGTCTCTCTTCAGTATCATGTTAGTCATGAAGAGATTTCGGCACATCCTTGTATGCTAGTGAGACCCACAGTTTAGGAGAGGGAACAGGAGGAAAGAAGTCCCCCTCACTCAGCAAACACTCAGTGTTCCCACATGCCAGGCACTGTTCTGGGCTCGGGTCACAGAGCTCTAAAGGCCCAAACGTGGGCCAGTAGGTGGCGTGGTGGTGAAGGCTCTGGGTCCCCCATGAGTGACTCTGCAGTTTGAGTCCTAGACCCAGCGGCTTGAATGGAGGAGAATGGAGGAGAAGGGATTATGGTGTGGCCTTTCCCCCGGGGCGTGAGTTCTCATTTTCCCTCTCTGTCTCTCTCTCTGGTGAGCTCATGTGCCCTATAGCAAAAGCTAAAATAAATAAACAAATAAAGGCCCCCAGCAGGCTGCGGCCCTCATGACCGCCCTTCTGTGGTGAGCTCAGGTCAAGGGCTGGCTTTGACAGGACAGCGGGATGCTGGGACTTCTAGGCAGTCACTTTTATTGAATCAGACTAGCATTACTAAAAAGAATTATTTTATTTATTATCATCATTGTTTTCAAATTTACTATAAGGCACATGTGCTCACCAGAGAGAGACAGAGAGAGCTAGAGAGAGGGAAAATGAGAAAGCAAGCTGCGGGGTTCGGGACTTGAACTACGGTCAGGTCAGCTATGTGGGAGTCTAGCGCCTTAATCATCGCGCCACCTGCGGGCCCCTAGATTTTTTAAAATTGCTAGAGGGCAGTTTTTCTAAATTGCTTGACCCGCGGCCAGGCACATGGGATGCAGCTCACCCTAACCACCAGGCTACTGGACCGGACCTGGGATTTGTAATGACTATGGGGAACGATCCGAGGTTGGTCAGGTCAGTAACGAGGGACGCTAGGACACCTCGGTGTGAGGGGACGGGTGTGGACACGGAGCTGGGAAGGGGCACGAGCTCCCTTAGAGGGTCCATTCCCTCAGCTCCGGGTGAGGCAGGTCATCCGCCTCATGGGAGATGGGAGAGAGAGGAGAGTGTGTTATCCCTGCAGGGAAGTGAACTGCCGTGGAATCGGGACGGCCGCTAAGCAGTGCCCTGGCAGGCCTGTGGTCGTGTCATTAGCACGAAGCCAGTCAGCCTGACCCGGTCGGCTGCTCCCGGGCTCTCCGAGTCAGTGATAGCTGGGGGCTGGCCGGAGGAGGTGGCTTAGACAAGAGAGAAGCCGAGGCATTGGAGAAGCTGTCCAGGGCCTGGGGACTATAATGGCTTCTGTGATCTGAGCTGGGTGAGGAGGGAAGGAGTGAGGGCAGTGACAGGTATGGCAGGGACTGCAGGTGGCATGGTGGTCACAGTGCTGCACTCCCACATGGTCAACTGCAGTTCGAGTCCCAGACCCAGCAGCTTGAAGCTCATGCCAGGCACGCATGCATGTGTGCCCAAAACCTCAGGAGGAGAATAAAGAAGGGATTGCAGTGTGGCCACCTCCCCCCAGGGGGTGATTTCTCACTTTCCCTCTCACCGTCTCTCTCTGTTGCTCCAGCAAGCAGGCCCTAGGGCAAAACCTTAAAAAAGAAAAAAGAAAAAAAAAAAAAAAGGGCAGCGACTGTAATGAGAGCTCTTGGGATGGTCCGGGGGCCGGGGGTGGAGACTGGCACTGTAGAGGCGGAGCAGATGGACGTGGTGTGGCCGAGGGTGTGGGTCACTCACCATAATGGCTGAATGGTGGCTTCCAGAACGCTGTCTCTGTCCTCGGACTTGTGACAATGGCCCTGTTTGGAAAAAGGGCCTTTGCAGATGGAGCTAAGGAGAAGGGTCACCCTGGGTCATCCAGTGGGTCCCCACCCGAGCAGTGTCCTTTACAGTGTGAGGAAGGGGAGACGTGGACACAGGAGGAGGTCACAGAAAGAGAACTGAGGGGCACAGCCCAGACCAAGGGTCCCCCGGGCCCACAAAAAGTGGAAGAGGCCTGGAAGGTTCTTCCCTGAAGCCTCCAGAGGGACCGTGGGCCTTCCCAGGTCTTGGTTTAGGGCTTTTAGCCTCTAGATCTGTAAGAGAATCAACTGGTCTTTTTTTTTTTTTTTTTAGGAGATTTTTGTTATAGGGCATGTACACTCGCCAGAGGGAGACAGAGAGACAGAAAGTGAGAAATCACCCCCCAGAGGGGATGGCCACAGCGCAACCCCATCTCCTCCATTCTCCTCTCAGGATTTTGGGCACGCACGCACACCTGGGGGGAGTTTTAAGCCGCCAGGTCTGGGACTCAAACCGCGGTCGACTGAGTAGGAGTCCAGCGACGTATCCATTATGCCAAGCAGCATGGCTCTAACTCTAACGCAGAAACATGGAAGGCACAGCGCTAGCTGGCTCCTCACGTGGGTGGTAGTCACCGAGAGGGTGAGGAGAAATTTGTGAATGAGACTAGTTTTTGTTGTTGTTGTTGCTTTTTAAATTTTTTCTTTGTTACTATAGGGTACATGCGCTCACCTGAGAGAGACAGAGACAGAGAGAGAGGGAAAGTGAGAAATCACCACCCAGGGGCTACGGCCACGCCACAATCCCTTCTCCCCCATTCTGTTCTCAGGACTTGGGGTGTGCACACACTCAGGCCCGGTGTGTTTTCAAGCCATCAGGTCTAGGACTCAAACCGCACAGCAGGCCACGTGGGACCCAGCTGCCTTCACCGCCGCACCTGCTGGCCCTGGAATTTTTTTTTTTTAATTGCTAGAGGGCACCGGAACTCAAGGGAGGGGGAGGGAGAGCACCTCCCAGTGGGTCTTGGCCACGCTGCAGTCCCTCTTCCATTCTCCTCTTGGGATTTTGGGCACGCGTGTGTGCCAGGGTGTTTTCCAAGCAGCCAGGTCAGCACGCAAACTGCGCAGACAGCCACATGGGGCCTGGCCATCTTAACCTCCGTGCCACCTCGCTGGCCCACGCTATGAGCTTTAAACAACAACAAAAGAGCTTGCTTTCATTTGGAGATGGCACTGGGTGGCGTCCTGGGGGCTAGTCCAGTGTCCTTCAGCGTGACACGGAGGACACGCAGAGGAGGGAGGGGCAGAGGCAGCGTCTAAGTACGGCAGTGAGTGGGCAGTGGTCCCCGTGGGGCGTGAGGGGGCAGTGGTCCCCATGGGGGCGAGGGGGCAGTGGTCCCCGTGGGGCGTGAGGGGAGCAGCGGTTCCCGTGGGGGGCGAGGGGGCAGTGGTCCCCGTGGGGGGCGAGGGAACAGTGGTCCCCGTGGGGGGCGAGGGGGCAGTGGTCCCCGTGGGGGGCGAGGGGGCAGTGGTCCCCGTGGGGGGCGAGGAGGCAGTGGTCCCCGTGGGGGCGAGGGGGCAGTGGTCCCCGTGGGGTGTGAGGGGAGCAGTGGTCCCCGTGGGGGGCGAGGGAACAGTGGTCCCCGTGGGGGGCGAGGGAACAGTGGTCCCCGTGGGGGCGAGGGAGCAGTGGTCCCCGTGGGGGCGAGGGAGCAGTGGTCCCCGTGGGGGGCGAGGGGGCAGTGGTCCCCGTGGGGGCGAGGGGGCAGTGGTCCCCGTGGGAGGCGAGGGAACAGTGGTCCCCGTGGGGGGCGAGGGGGCAGTGGTCCCCGTGGGGGGTGAGGGGGCAGTGGTCCCCGTGGGGGCGAGGGGGCAGTGGTCCCCGTGGGGGGTGAGGGGGCAGTGGTCCCCGTGGGGGCGAGGGGGCAGTGGTCCCCGTGGGGGCGAGGGGGGCAGTGGTCCCCGTGGGGGGTGAGGGGGCAGTGGTCCCCGTGGGGGCGAGGGGGCAGTGGTCCCCGTGGGGGGTGAGGGGGCAGTGGTCCCCGTGGGGGCGAGGGGGGCAGTGGTCCCCGTGGGGGCGAGGGGGCAGTGGTCCCCGTGGGGCGTGAGGGGAGCAGTGGTCCCCATGGGGCGTGAGGGGAGCAGTGGTCCCCGTGGGGCGAGGGGGCAGTGGTCCCCGTGGGGGGTGAGGGGGCAGTGGTCCCCGTGGGAGGTGAGGGGGCAGTGGTCCCCGTGGGGGGTGAGGGGGCTGTGGTCCCCGTGGGGGCGAGGGGGCAGTGGTCCCTGTGGGCGTGAGGGGAGCAGTGGTCCCCGTGGGGTGCAGAGGGAGCAGAGCAGGCCTGGTGTCCCAGCTGCAGCCCTCCTCCCGCAGCTGGGACACCAGGCTCACCCAGGAGGCTGCCTCGGCGCCCCGACTCCCAGCTGGGTTTGCACCTTCTGCTAGTCGTGCCCTGAGGCCAGGGCTGAAGCACTGGAGCTTGTTTGTCTAGATTAATGTCCAGGTTCTGACTCAAGAGTTACATCAGCGTGCGTGTAACAGCAAGGGGCTGTTAAAGACGCCGCGGTCGGTTCACGTGATGAAGTACGATGTGGCCAGGAAGCGTATGTGTCTGCCGCTGCGGGGGTGCTCACGGTCGATGGTGTCCTGATCTCAGTCTGCTCAGACTGTCACAGCAAAGTATGGCAGACTAGGAGACTTACAAATGGGGACCAGCAGATGGTGCGATGGCTATGTCGCTGGACTCACATGTAGTGCACCGTGGTTCGAGTCCCGGACCCGGTGGCTTAAACTCACGCCGGGCAAGAGGAGAATGGAGGAGAGGGGACTGCGGCATGGCCATCCCCCTGGGGGTCGATCTCTCACTTTCTGTATCTCTGTCTTTCTCTCTCTTTCTAGGGAGCGCACACGCCCTATAGCGAAATAACCTCTCCAAAATTTTTTTTAAGTTTTTTTTCTATAGGGCATGTGTGCTTGCTGGAAAGAGACAGAGAAAGAAAGAGGGAAAGTGAGAAATCACCCCCAAGGGGATGATCATGCTATAATTCCTTCTCGTCCATTCTCCTCTCCAGGTTCTGAGCATGCACATGCCCCAAGCTGCCAGGTCTGGGACTCGAACCGCGCATTCAGCCACATGGGATCCAGTGCTCCAGCTTCCATATCACACTGGCCCTAGACAGAGAGCTCTTTCCACATGTCTCCAGGAATTTGCATTTGGTTCACATTGGCCCACGTGTTAAAATCATTTTTATCCTAATTCAGTTTCAGGCTATTCACAAATATGATTGACATGTTGTCTGTGCTGTTGGAAGAGACCTTGGTGAGCTTGTGGAGGGGCTCCGGACAGGTAGGAGTCCAGAGGGCCGAAGGCTTGCAGAAACCCAGGGAGATCCCTCGTCTGTCCCGGGTTCAGCAGGCCTGGGGTCTTCTCCGCCAGCGCCCTGCTGAGCCCCTCAGCACCCCACCCTCTCGCCGTACCAGCTGGTGTGAGGTGCGGTCTGGGAAGCAGCACTCGGGGCTCTCAGTGTGGGAGTGTCGCCTAAACGGTGGCGGCTGGCAGTTGCAACCTGCCCAAGACGAGCTGAGTGTCTGGCACGACTCGTTCTGTGTGACTGGGTCCCTCCCAGTGATCACGACTCACCGTCTCCATCATCACGAACCGTCCACTTAGTCTGTCCCCGGGTTCTGCCGGGAATGTGTGTCACACTCAGTTGCTGATGGCTAATCCTCTTCCTTCTTTCGAAACTTGCGGTATAGCGCGGGACCCTGCCGGGTAACTGACGTGGGAGTAGCGCCAGCGACAAGAGCGAGACAGACAGCCGGTGGGGAGCGGCAGAGGGCGAGGCGAGCAATCACGGGGCAGGACACCGACGAGCCCACAGACACCCACAAGGATGGGGCCAGCAGGGCGTGGTGGTGAAGGCGCTGGATCCCCGCATGGTCAACCGCTGTTCAAGTCCCAGACCCGGCAACTTGAAAATCCTGCCGGCTGTGTGTGCATGCGTGCCCAAAATCGCAACAGGAGACCAAGAAGAAGGAATTAAGGCATGGCCATCCCCCCTGGGGGGTCGTGTGATTTCTCACTTTCCCTCTCTTCATCTCCCTCTCTGTCTCTCTCCAGCCAGCACACAAACCCTATGGCAAAAACCTAAAAACCAAAACCAAAAAAAAAAAAACCTAATAATCCAAAGATGCTCGATATCATTTGTATTCAGGGACATGCAAATTAAAATGGGGACCAGAAACCATTTTACATGCTTTAAGTTAGGAGCTATAACGCCTGAGAGTGCCGAGGGCCACAAGGATGTGACGAGGGCGCTCCCAACGCTGTCGCAGAGAACCAGGACACCCTGTGAGCACTGAATCACCACCCGGTTAGGCTGGAGGCCCCACCCTCAGCGAGACGGCGTCTGGGTACACACCTGAGATAGGCCCAAGGGTTCACAGCTGAGCCCATTAAGACACGGACAGATAACTTACATGTTTATCCATAAGAAAACAGATTTAAACATTTTAATATGTATATATGGGCTAGCAGGTGGCAGGTATAGAGGTTAGGGCACTGGATCCCACATGGCTGATTTTGTGGTTCAAGTCCCAGACCTGGTGGCTTGAAAAACATACCAGGCGTGTACGTGCGTGTGCCCAACATCCCAGGAGGAGGATGGAGGAGAAGGGATTCCAGTGTGGCCATCCCCCCAGGGGGCGATTTCTCACTTTCCCTCTCACTGTCTCTGGTGAGTGCACGCGAGATTCTGGCAAGAATCTAAAAAAGCGGAAAGTGTGGGGACCAGCAGTTAGTGTAATGGCTATGTTGTTGGACTCCCATGTAGTAGACTGTGGTTTGAGCCCCGGACCTGGTGGCTTAAACTCACGCCAGGCACGTGTGCGTGTGTGACCAAGATCCCGAGAGGAGAATGGAGGAGAAGGGATTGCGGTGTGGCCATCCCCCCTGGGGGTGATTTCTCGCTTTCTATCTCTCTGTCTCTCTCTGTCTTTCTGACAAGCACACGCGCCCTATAGCAAAAAAAAACAAAAACAAACAAACAAACAAAAAAACTCCCCCCCCCCAAAAAAAAGTGGAAAGTGTGCAAAAATTGATCATGAACTTCACATAGCAGCATAGAATGCTCTCAGAGCACAGAGTTGCTGAGGGCCACATTCAATACTTACTGCTTACGTACATTTCACCCCTGGCCCTACTGTGATACGTCGTGTATGGTGCACACAGACGTGGCAAAAGGGAACACTTACGGGCATGAAAAGTTGCAAAGGGCTTGGGTTTGAAAGGCCTTGGGCAACAAGTGCCTGTAGATCTTCTTTGCTGGGGTGGGTCTGCAGGTACGGCATCATTTTATTACCTATATTTTTATATGAGTGCATTTTATTTGGAATGTTTATTATTATTTTTTTAGAGGTTTTTTGCCTTAAGGCACATGTGCTCATCAGAGAGACAGAGAGACAGAGACAGTGAGAGGGAAAGTGTGAAATCACCCCCCGCCCCCAGCGGATGGCCACCGCAATCCCTTCCCCTCCGTTCTCCTCCAGGGTTCTTGGGCACACACACACACACACACACACACACACACGCATGCCTGGTGTGGTTTTCAAGGTCTGGGACTCGAACCGTGATCAACCATGTGGGAATGAAGCACCTTAACCATCACGCCACCTGCTGGCCCCTCCCAGCCTGTCTTTTAACAGAGGGTACAGAGACAAGACAGAAACAGATCATTCGCGCTGTGTTCCTCACGCCCTTCCAGACGGAAGTCTGGATCCTCCCAGCTCACCTCCTGACGGGCACTGGCCCATTCTCCGCCTTCAGCACCTTCCTCAGGCCCAGGACTCGCCAGGCCTGGCTCCCCGCCCTTCTCCTGCAGAGGTCATGACGCGCTTTGTCACGGGTGTTTAAGTGTCTGGAATAGTCACCTCCGTGTATAGGTCAGGAGAGTTTGCACTGACATCTGGATTGTTAGCTTCTCTTAAAAAGTGGGAAGATCGGGGCCAGCAAGTGGCATGGTGGTTGAAGTGCTGGTCTCCCACCTGGTTTGAGTCCCGGACCTGGCAGCTTGCCTTCTCACTCTCCCTCTCTTTCTTCTTTGTTTCTCTCTGGTCAAATTGAAGAAGAATAATAAGTAAATAAAAATTAAGGTAAAAATTCCTTTTTCTTTTTTAAAAATAAGGGAAGATCTGGGCCAGTAGGTGGAACGGAGGGTAAGGTGCCATATTCCATGTGGCTCACTGTGTGGCTCAAGTCCTGGGCCTGGTGGCTTGAAACTCACACCAGGTGCATGTGCGTGCATGGCCCAAATCCCTAGAGGAGAAGGGAAAGAATGGGATTGCAGCGCGTCCACCCTCCTGGGAAGGGGGGTGATCTCTCACTTTGCTCTCTCTCTCTGGTGAGCACACATGCCCTTGGAAAACTTTAAAAATTTTTAAAAAGGCAAGACCTGGCAACTTTGGGCCCAGTCCCCTGTGGCTGGTAGAGACCCCGTGGGCGTGAGCCGCACACCCTCCCTGCCGGGCCGGCACCACACGCAGAGCTCTGAGGGCCACGTGCGGGCTCCTGGCTGAGGGCATGGCGGGGCCCTGGAATGAACTCAGGCTCTGCTCATGAGGCAGCGCCCCCATGTGGGGGCGCATCCCTGGAAGAGGGGTCCCATTGCCTCAGGGACCCGAAGATGCCGTGTGGCCTTCAGCCCTGTGCTGCCCTCTGGGTTGCTCTGGGCAATGGCGTTAGCAAGGCCCACTTGGCTGGAGGGCCGGGCCCTCGCGCCTGTGCCACGCTTCTCCCGCCTGGCCCCGTCAAGGCCTCCGCCTCCACGGCCTGTGAGGAAGCTCGAGGGACTTCCCTGGTGGACACAATAGCTCCGGCAGCTGGGTCGTTCCTTGACATCCCCGGAGATGGGACGTTACTGTGGTGACCAGGACAGGAAGGCACCCCTGCCCTCCACAGCAGGACAGCCGCGACCGCCCACTCTGAGGTCCCCCACCTGGAGGAGGCGAGGCAGGAGGAGGTGAGACAGGACAGAGAGGGGCAGGGCAGCCGAGCTCAGCTCAGAGTCCCTCTGGAGGGGGGCTACCCTGAAGTCTCCCAGATGACTGGAACCTCTGGAATTTCCTTTTTCCCCCTGAAGTGTAGGGCAGGTATTTAAAGTGTGTTTGTTGTTGTTGTTTTAGAGGTTTTTGCTTTAGGTGTGTGCTCACTGGAGAGAGAGAGACAGAGACAGTGAGAGAGAAAGTGAGAAATCGCCCCCTGGGGGGATGGCCACTCAGCAATCCCTTCTCCTCCATTCTCCTCCCGGGATCTTGGTCCCCACACACGCGCGCCCAGAGTGAGTTTCAAGCTTCCTGGTCTGGAAGTTGAACCGCAGTCAGGCATGTATGAGTCCAGTGACGTAAAAGCTACACCACCTGCTGGCCCCGGAGTGTGTTTTATTTTTGGTAGAAAGCACATGTGAGAAAGAGAGAGAGAGAGCCCCTTGGTATTTTTGGCATGCACACACAAACACACACACACACACACACACACGCGCGCATAAACCTGATGTGTTTTCAGGCCAACTGGGCCCCGAGCCTGTAATGGGCCACAGGGCTCCTAGCCCCGCAGGTCGGTGCTGCCGGTGCACCACGGGCTGCCTGGGACGCCCTCGTCATGGCGACGTCTGCCCTTCCCTGTTTTTCTCACGGACTTGCCCAGAAAAACCTTAGTCCAGAGGGCTTAAATGCGGAGTGGCAAAAGGCCACCGACCTTCGAGACTGTCCAACCCTGCAGTGGTTCTGGGAGACGGGAGCTGAAGGGATGGCGGGGAGGGAGGGTGGCTAGTCCCGGGCCTCCGGCCAGGACAGCAGGACAGGGCACCCAGGGCAGACCCAGGGGACACTTGTCACTTCTAAGGCACCGTCTCTTTCAAAACCAGGCTCCTTCATATTTCTCTGCTCAGATTTTACATCCAAGAAGTTCTCTTTTTATTTGAACATTTTCTTTTTTAGTCGCAGATCTTGAAAACCACCATTCTAAAATCAGCAATTTCTTTCTATCTTTTAAAGAGTTATTTTAAATTTTAATTGTATTTATTTATTCATTCATTTTAATTTGACAAGGGAGAGAGAAAAGAGAGAGAGAGAGAGAGAGAGAGAGAGAGAGAGAGAGAGATGAGAAAGCAAGCCACCAGGTCCGGGACTTGAACTGTGGTCAGCCATTTGAGCATGTCCAGCGCCCTTAACCACCACGCCACCTGCTGGTCCAATTGCTAACCCAAATATCAAAGCGTCTTACAGAGATGCCCGCCCCACCCTGCCCTGGTTGCCAGCTTTTGTCTGCTTTGGCCCAAATCAGATGCTGACCAGACTCTCTCCACCGCCTCCGGGAGCCCCTCTGCCAAGTCCTCAGTGCTCAGGTGAGGCGGCTTTAACTGGGACTGTACCCTGTGGGGAGAGGAGGACCAGTACTCTCAGGGCTGAGGTTTCAGGGTCAGAGCTTCTAGTGCCTTTCTTACAAAGGAGAGCCACAAACCCAGGTATCGGATTTCCGCAGGGGGAGGTGGAGCAGACACAGAGAGCCCTGCTGGCCGATCCAGCCTTCTCCCAGAGTGGAGAAGAGGTGCCGTGTGTACACTTTCACACGCTTTGCCCTCATACGGATGAAATCTGCAGCACGGCTCACTGCCGGTTGTTTTAGAGAAGATTAAGCGGAAAAAAGTTTTCTTAATTTTATAGAAAAAAATCTGTGAGAATAGACGTGGAAGTACTTGAAGGAGAAACATCAAAGACAAAACAAGACTCAGTCGTTCTCCTTAATAAATAGATCCCTTTTTTCTTTTCTTTTCTCTTTTTAGGTTTTTGCCATAGGGCACATGTACCCACCAGAGACAGGCAGTGAGAGAGAGAGAGAGAGAGAGAGAGAGAGAGACATCACCCCCCAGGAGGGATGGCCACGCCACAATCCCTTCTCCTCCATTCTCCTCTCGGGATCTTAGGCACGCACGCACACGTGCCTGGCGTGAGTTTTAAGCCACCGGATCCGGGACGCGAACTGCGGTCGACTACATGGGAGTCCAGCGACATAGCCATTATGCTAACTGCTGGTTCCCCCGGTGTGAGTTTTAACCCACCGGGTCCGGGACTTGAACACTGTCGGCCATGTGGGAGTCCAATACCTTAACCACCATGCCACCTGCTGGCTCTGGAATGGGCACAACTATCAGTGGAAGCTGTTCCCGAGTTTCTGGATTCCTGTGGCCCAGGAGCCGTCTCCCACGTGAGGCTGTTCTAGAGCATGAAAGGAGCCTGCCCTACCCGCCTGGGTAACTGCGGAGACATCTGCTCAGAGCAGCGCGCTCCCTGCGTTTCTTAGCGCCCCCCAGAGGCTCTTCATGGGCTCTGCACCTTGACTTTCACCACCAGCCATATTCCATCAGCCTGGGCCCCTGAGTGGCCGGATGGAGCAGAGCCCCCCCCACTTGGTGGGGGCAGAAACGAGGGGAGGAAAAACACAACTATTGTAATAAGCCGCTGAAATCTGGGGTGATTTTTTGAAGGTTAGTTATTTATTTCCTCATGACAAATAGAAAAAAAGAGAAAGAGGTATCCTAAGTGGGGTCCTCATGCCACAATGAACCCCCAGTCTCAGCTGCCTGGACCATGGACACATGTGTGAGCACCACACATGCTTGGGGATCCCCAAACTTGAATTCTGGGCCTTCCCACTGCACCACCACCACCTGCCCCTGTGGGGGTCAGTCTGAAACTACACGAACTCAGGTGCCTAGTGGCGCCTGGGTTAGCCAATGCCGAGTAACACAGGCTGTTACTGAAATAGTAGATGTATGTGGGGACCAGCAGTTCCTGTAATGGCTATGTCGCTGGACTCCCACGTAGTCGACCGTGGTTCGAGTCCCGGACCCGGTGGCTTAAACTCACACCGGGCACATGTGTGTGCGTGCCCAAGATCCCGAGAGGAGAATGGAGGAGAAGGGATTGCAGCATGGCCATCGCCCCTGGGGGGGTGATTTCTCACTTTCTGTCTCTCTGTCTCTTTCTGGTGAGCACACGCACCCTATAGCAAAAACCTCTCAAAAAAAAAAAAAATAGTAGGCGTATGTGCTCATATGCAGCACACGCACACATGAACATGCACCGGGCGGCCTGTTTCTCAAGTGTTAAAAAACTTATGTGTCAGGCCAGCTGCTGGATCCCACATGTCAACTTGGTGGTTCGAGCCTCAGACCCAGCCCTTGAAAATCACGCTGGGCATGTGAGTGTGTGTGTGTGTGTGTGTGTGTGTGTGTGTGTGTGTGTTTTTGCCCCAAATTCCAAGAGAACAGAAGAGAAGAGATTATGGTGTGACCGACCCCCCTGGGGGTGATTTTTCTCTCTAGCGAATGCACACACTCTATAGGAAATTAAAACAAAACCAAACAAAACCAAACAAGCACACATCTCCTGGTCCCATGGTCACTTTCACAGCACTGCCTTTGCCATGAACACATCTAGCTGTCGTGGTGGGAAAGGAAATCTGAACGCAGAGCGAGGCCAAGCCGTGGGCAGAGGGCGCTGGGGTTGCAAGTACAGCGCAGCAAGGGCAGGCCCGTGGAGGGAGAGCACTCCCGGGCGTGCCGAGCGCTGGCTCGCCAGGGGTCACAGCCCTGCTGGTCCGCGGTCTTCTCCGTGAAACCAATGAGCAGTGCGCCTCGTGGCGAGGCCTGGGACGGAAACAGCCGGTCGGCCGTGTGGGATCCAGCACCTTAATCCCCGCACCATGGGCTGGCGGGAGAGGAAATATTTCTCTTGGATTTTTTTCGTTGTTTCTTGTTAAGACAAGGTTGGGGTGTGGGGTCCAGCAGGTAGCAGGGTGGTTAGGGTGCTGGACTCCCACATGGCTGACTGCAACCTCAGTCCCAGACCTGGCGGCTTGCTTTCTCACTTTCCCCTCTCTCTTTCTGTCTCTCTCTGGTGAACACATGTGAACTGTAACAACTTAAAATAATAATAATGATAATAGATAAATAAAATAAATCATTCTTTAAGGGGAAAAAAAGGGACAAGGCCAGGCCACCCGTGGTGGTTAAGGCGCTGGATCCCAGATGGCCGACTACACAGTTCAAGTCCCAGACCCAGTGGCCTGAGAGACCACCAGTACTTGTGTGCACTCCTGGAACCCTGAAAGGAGGACGGAGGGTGGGTTGCAGTGTGACTACCCCATAGGCAGTGTTGTCTCACTTTCTCTGTCTCTCTCTCTCTCTCGCTGTCTCTCTCCAGTCAGTGCACAAGCCCTCTAGCAAAATTGGAATAAAATTAAAAAGACAGGGCCTCACTGCATCACGACCTCCTGCTCCAGCCTCCCAGTGAGGACCACAGGTGGCAGCCGGCTCTTTCAGACAGGGTCCCCCTGGGCTGCCCAGGCCACCCTCAAAGGTATGGTCCTCCAGCCGAGCCTCCCTGAGTCCCTGGGGTGACAGGCACGTACCCCTCCCCTTCGGAGTGGACCTGGAGTGAACCCAGCCCTCCCAGGTGGTCCTGGCTGGTACAGCGCAGTGTCACAGCGGCACCTGCTACCACCAGGGCAGGGGCTCCATTTCTGCTGCCTTCAGCCACCAGGCTGTGGCACTTCGTGGTACAAGTCACAGGTTTGTCAGGGAGTTCGCACGAAACAGGGACGCACCCTACTCTACAGGTGAGGAAACCGAGCGGCAGATGCTGTAACCTGCCTGCACCCCAGGCTGTTGGGGAGCTCGGCTGGACTTCGAGGGGTCGTGAGTGTCTGGGGACCAGGCTCTGGGCACCCCTCCTGCTGCAGAGAGGACCTGGCAGCCCAGGGAAGCCAGGAGTCCGCGGCTAGGCACGTGTACAGCTCTGCCTCCCAGGACGGAGCCGTCCAGGGTCCACTGTGACCCCTACTCTCTGGCAGCACCTTCCTCTGGCACTGGGTCCCCCGGTCCCTGAGGGCCTGGTGGCTACAGAGCTCCATCTTCTGGCTCCTTGGCCCACTTGCCTTGTAGATGAGAACTGGGTGCCGAGAGCCGGCAGCACCCTAGGAGGATGCTTCCGGTTCCTACTCACAGTAGCCGGAGGTTTCTGGTGGGGTCTGGGCTGGGCTGACGTCACTCAAGGTCAGATCCACAGGTGGCCTTGGAAGAAACATGAGATTGGATGCCAGAACATGGGTCTTTTAATTTATTTTTATTTTTAATTTGTTTAATGATTTCATTTATTTATTTTGGAGAGGTTTTTGCTATAGGGTGTGTGTGCTTGCCAGAAAGACAGAGAGAGACAGAGACAGAAAGTGAGAAATCACCCCCAGGGGGGATGGCCACGCTGCAATCCCTTCTCCTCCATTCTCCTCTCGGGATCTTGGGCACACACGCACACGCGCCTGGTGTGAGTTTAAGCCACCGGGTCCAGGACTTGAACCATGGTCGACTACATGGGAGTCCAGCAATATAGCCATTCTGCCAACTGCTGGTCCCAAAGCCCTGTCTTTCTCTGGAAAAAAATCAGGTGAAAATAATAATAAATAAATAAACAAAATAATTCTTTAAAAAAAAAAATAAGATGTGTAGAGAAAGCAAAGAGAAGGTCCGTGTAGAGGGGGATATTCTAGCTCTGCCCTGAATGAAAAATGGAGCAGAAATACAAGAACCGTCTGAGACTGACTGCGGGCCACGCCTCCTGTGCCTCTGCCCGCTGGCCGAGGTGCCAGCCCGCGTCACCGGGCAGCTCCAGCGTGCTCAGACACACGCGCCGTTATTCTGTGGTGTTAATGAGGTGCCCACACTTGGGTGCATGCTGGTCTCGTGTCAGGGGGTCTTTAGTTTCTGAGAGGTTTCTGCTATGGAGTGCATGTGCTCACCAGACACAGAGAGAGAGAGAACGTGAGAAAGTGAGAAATCACCGCCCGGGGTGAAATCACCCCGCCAGGGGGAACAGCCACATTACAATCCCTTCTCTAGTCTCCTCTCGGGAGTTTGGGCACACATGCACATGCACCAGGAGTGAGTTTCAAGCTGCTGAGTTTATTTTTAGGACTCGAGTTGTGTTCAGCCATGTGGGAGTCTAGGGCCGAAACCACTACGCCACCTGCTGGCCCCCACAGCTCCTTTTTTGTTTATTTTCTTTTTTCAGTTTTGTCATAGAGCACATGCATTCTCCAGAGACAAAGAGACAAAGAGAGGGAAGGTGAGAAATCACACACACACACACACACACACACACACACACACACACCCTGGGGGGATGACCATACTGCAATCTCTTCTCCTCCATTCTCCTTTGGGATTTTGGGCACTCACGCACACATTCCTGGCATGTTTTTCCAGCTGCCGGTCCGGGACCCAAGCTATGCAGTCGGCCATGGGAGACCCAACTTCCTTAACCTCCCCGGCCCCTGCCGGCCCCATCACAGGGTCTTCCATTCCCAACCGCACAGCAAATTCATGGGAAGCCGGGAGCCAGGTCTGAGACTGGCCACGTCTAGGACACACTGGTGTGAGGTTCCCTGCACCGCGCTGGGCGCTGCCACCTGTGTAAACGTGCTCCCAGGACCGTGCAGAGACCCCAGCCCCCTGCCCGGAGTGCTGTGGTCAGCCAGCCACCGGTCAGTCACATGCAGGAAGCGAGTTCAGGGCTCAAGTCCTTCCTCGACTTTACCTTCCTCCTCCTGGTTTCCTCAAAGGAATTTCTCATCATTTTTAGAATGGTTACTTTTCCTTGAAGTAACCTTTCATGGATTTTCTCTCTCTTCTGAGAATTAAATGCAAATAAGTTTTGACTTGTAAATTCTTTTTTTCTTTCTTTCTTCTTTTTCTTTCTTTCTTTCTCTTTCTTTCTTTCTTTCTTTCTTTCTTTCTTTCTTTCTTTCTTTCTTTCTTTCTTTCTTTCTTTCTTTCTTCTTTCCCTTCCTTCCTTCCTTCCTTCCTTTCTTTTTTTCTTTCTTTCTTTCTTTCTTTCTTTCTTTCTTTCTTTCTTTCTTTCTTTCTTTCTTTCTTTCTTTCTTTCTTCTTTCCCTCCCTTCCTTCCTTCCTTCCTTCCTTCCTTCCTTCCTTCCTTCCTTCCTTCCTTCCTTCCTTCCTTCCTTCCTTCCTTCTTTCTTTCTTTCTTTCTTTCTTTCTTTCTTTCTTTCTTTCTTTCTTTCTTCTTTTTCTTAGAGAGAGATATTTGCTACAGGGCATGTGTGCTTGCCGGACAGACAGAGAGACAAAAAGTGAGAAATCATCCCCCGGCGGAAACAGCAGTTAGCGTAATGGCTATGTCGCTGGACTCCCACGTAGTCGACCGCGGTTCGAGTCCTGGACCCGGTGGCTTGAACTCACGCTGGGCGCATGTGTGTGCGTGCCCAAGATCCCGAGAGGAGAATGGAGGAGAAGGGATTGCGGCGTGACCATCCCTCCTGGGGGGTGATTTCTCGCTTTCTGTCTCTCTGTCCCTCTCTGTCTGTCTGGCGAGCACACGTGCCGTATAGCGAAAACCTCTCCAAAAAAAAAAAGAAAAAGAAATCATCCCCGGGGTGTGTGTGTGTGTGTGTGTGGCCACGCTGCAATCCCTTCTACTCCATTCTCCTCTTGGGATTTTGGGCACGCATGCACATGCATCTGGCATGAATTTCATGCTTCCGTGTCCAGGACTTGAACTGCAGTCAGCCAAGTGGGAGTCCAGTGATGTAATCACTACACCCTTGACTTGTAAATTCTCACTCAGCATGGAAAGCTCCAGCAGAGGCCCTGAGCTGCTTTTTCCCATGCTGACTTCCTAAGGGAATACTATAAGTGCACTCTCTTTTTCTCTTAAGATTTTTGCCATAGGGTGTGTGCACTTGCCAGAGAGACACGGTGAAAGGGAAAGTGAGAGGTCGGCCACCAGGGGGATGGCCACAGCACAATCCTTTCTCCTCCCTCCTCCTCCTGGGATTCTGAGCACGCATGCACAGCACCGGGCGTGCTTTTTCAAGCCGTTGGGTCTGGGACTCCAGCCAGCACCAGAACCACTAAGTCACCTGCTGACTCTCACACTCTGTTTTTGTTTTTATTTTAAAGAATTATTTTATTTAACTTTATTTATTATTATTATTGTTATTTTCCAGTTTGATCAGAGAGAGACAGAGAGAGAGAGAGAAAGGAAGTGAGAAAGCAAGTCAGGTCTGAGACTTGAACTGTGGTCGGCCATGTGGGAGTCCAGCGCCCTTAACCTCCATGCCACTTGCCAGCCCCGACTCTCACACTCTTTTTCTTTTTTTTTTTAGAGGTTTTCGCTATAGGGCACGTGTGCTCGCCAGACAGACAGAGAGAAACATAGAGACAGAAAGTGAGAAATCACCCCCCGGGGGGATGGTCACGCCGCGATCCCTTCTCCTCCATTCTCCTCTCAGGATCTTGGGCACGCACGCACACGCGCCCGGCGTGAGTTTTAAGCCACGGAGTCCGGGACACAAACCACGGTCGACTACGTGGGAGTCCAGCGACATAGCCATTACGCTAACTGCTGGCTCCCAACTCTCACACTCTTTAAAGATGCAAAAACTCTCATTTTAAAAGCACTAGCAGTATAATTGACTTTTTTTTTTCAAAAATTTTTATTTTTAGGTTTTTACCACAGGGCATGTATGCTTGACTGAGAGAGACAGAGACAGTGAGAGGGAGAGTGAAAAATCACCCCCCAAGGGGAACCAGCAATTAGTGGGACTCCCACGTCATCGACCGCGGTTCGCGTCCCGGACCTGGTGGCTTAAAACTCATGCCGGGCGCGTGTGCGTGTGTGCCCAAGATCCCGAGAGGAGAATGGAGGAGAAGGGATTGTGGCGTGGCCATCCCCCCTGGGGGGTGATTTCTCGCTTTCTGTCTCTCTGTCTCTCTCTGTCTGTCTGGCGAGCGCACACACCCTATAGCAAAAATCTCTCCAAAAAAAAAAAAAAAAAAAAATCACCCCCCAAGGAGAGATGGCCACATGGCAATCTCTTCTCCTCCTGGGATTTTGGGCACACCTGCACATGTGCCCGGTGTAATTTTCAAGCCGCCAGGTGTGGGACTCAAACCATGGTTGTCCATGTGGGAATCCAGCACCGTACCCACTATGCCACCTGCGGGCTCCTACACTCTTTAAAGATGCAAAAACTCTCATTCCAAAAACACCAGCATTACAATTGTCTTTTTTTTTTTTTTTTTAGTTTTTTGCCATAGGGTACATATGCTCATCTGAAAGAAACAGAGAGACAGTGAGAAGGGAAGCAAGAAATCTCCCCCGGGGGATGGCTATGCTGCAATTGCTTCTCTACTTCCCTTCTGGGATCTTGGGCAAGCACACAGGTATGCCCAGAGTATTTTCTGGGTCTGGGACTTGAACCATGGTCTGCCATGTGAGAGTCTAGTGCCTTAGCCACCACGCCACCTGCTGGCCCCTATAATTGTTTTTATAATGATTATCCTACATGCTGTGTTGGAATCATTTTAAAATAACAATCAACTGGCACAAACAAACTTTAAATGCATACTATTATTATATACACCATTTTAAAGTTTTTCTACAATGGTTTTTACATGTTTTAAACTTCCTGCAAAGACATTTGCTATTACATGAAGCTACTTGTCAGTTCGGTTTATAAAAACAGGCACTGTCAGAATTCTCAGCTAAATGCTTGAACCTTACCTCTTCTAACTGGACTAGAAGTTGGGTCAGTGCTTCCCAAATAGATATTTCAGTCTCAGAGTTCAGTTGATCTGAACTTGGCTCCACAGCTTGTGGATGTGGCCAGCCCCGTGGAATACAGACGGGAGATGGCGCTGAGACGTCCACCGAGATTTCTCATACTACCTGGGAAGAAGATGAATTAGCTGTGGCCTTCATCCTGAACAGTCCTTTCCATGAACAGAGGGGGATAAGCCTCGGGATCTGACCCACAGCTAGTCCGAGATAAGCCAGGGGGCAGGCTGAGTCGCTCTGTGAAACATACCTTGTTTTTTTGTTTTGAGAAAGCACCCTCAGGGGATGGCCACGCACGGTCCCTTCTCCTCCATTGGCCTGTCGGGGTTTCAAGCACGCATGCAACAGTGCCCAGCCTGTTTTTTCTTTTTCTTTTATTTTTTTGAGAGATTTTTGCTATAGGATGTGTACACTTGCTGGAGAGAGAGACGGAAAGACAGAAAGTGAGAACTCACCCTGTAGGGGGGATGGCCATGCTGCAATCCCTTCTCCTCCATTTTCCCCTCGGGATTTTGGGCACGCACGCACACATGCCTGGCATGAGTTTTAAGCCTCTGGGTCTGGGATTCCAACTACCGTTGAATACATGAAAGTCTAACACCTTAACCACTGCACCCCCTGCTGGCCCCACCCAGCCTATTTTTCAAGCCATGGGGTACAGGACTCCAACCACGTAGTCAGCCATACGAGATTCAGTGACCTAAATAACCATGCCACCTGCTGGCTCACGTGTTTTAGTTTTAGAATTTAGAAAGGGAGCCATGAGGCCAGCAGGTGGCATGGTGGTTAAGGTATTGGACTCCCACATGGGTGACCACAGTTCAAGTCCTGGACACAGGCCTTGAAAATCAGGTTGGGCGTTTGTGCACATGTGCCCCAAATTCCAGGAGAATGGAGAAGAGACTGCGGCGTGACCACCCCTCCTGGGGGATGATGTCTCACTTTCCCTCTCTGTCTCTCTCAAGGAAGCACACATGCCTTATGGCAAAACAAACAAACAAACAAAAACAAAGAGAGAGAAAGCCGTGCAATTAAAGATGAAACGTAGCAAAAACAAAGGGAGCCCTTAGCCTCATTCAAGGCGATGATCTGCAGGGCTGCCCACCTGGAAGAGCACTCAGCATATGGGAGTCTGTGGGGCGTGCCACAGACCCGTGGTCCTGGGATCACCGGGTTCCCCCAGGGCTGGCCAGTCGTCTGACCAGCAGGTCTCCACGGGCCTCGTGCTGCTGAGAGCGAGCCCTCTGAGCCACTTCTGGTCCAGCTTAGCTCAGCCCATGGCATGCTGGGTAGCAGTGCTGGAAGCCACGTGGCCCATGGTGGGTTCGAATCCCGGGCCTGCCTACTGGATGTGGACCAAGCACACGCACAGACACCCGAGACCCTGCGGAAGGTCGTAGTGAGCAGACCCGTCCAGGGTACCTCTCTCTCGCTCTCTCTTCTCTCTCATGCACGTGCACACGCTCTCTACTGGGAAGGAAAAAACAATTTTAAAACAGCCACTGTCAGTGGGGCAAGCCGGTGGCGAAGTGGCTGTGGCATTGGACTCCAACATAGCTGACCAGGTCCTGGACCTGGTGGCTTCAAACTCACGCCAGGTACACGTGCGTGTGTGCCCCAAATCCTGAGAGGAGAATGGAGGAGAAGGGACTGTCGTGTGGCCAAGCCCTCAGGGGATGAGTTCTCGCTTTCTCTCTGTCTCTGCATCCCCAGCAAGTACACATGCCCCACAGCAAAATCTCTAAAACTAGGGCACTGTGGGGCCAGCAGAGGATGTGGAGTTAGGGTGGCCGGATCCCACATGGCCGATTCTGCGATCTGAGTCCCCCACACCTAGTGGTTTGAAAACCACACCAGGTACACATGTGTTGTGTGCCCCAAATCCTGAGGAGAGTGGAAGAGACTGTGGTGTAGCCATGCCCCTGTGGGCTGATTTCCCACTTTCTCTCTCCTCTCTCTGTCTCTGTCTCTCTCCATTGAGCGCACATGCCCTATAGGCAAACAGAAACCCACAGCTCCCCTGTGACACATCTGTGTCCTGTAAAGGTCAGATCTTCATCTAGAAAGGGCTTTCTCCCCCTCGCTGTGTTGAACTTAACTGAAACAGGCAGCAAACGTCATGGAGTCCAAACAGAAACACAGCTCGCTTGGGTCGGACACCGAAGATCACCCCTCTCCCTGGCCTCTAGATGACCATATCCCCGTACTCCTCCTACCACCACAGGCTCGGGGCACTTTTCCTCATCGATTGCCAAGTTTACTGCAAGAGTCAGATGGTGTCTGCGTGGCTCAGGTCCTAACCCACCCACAGGGGCTCTGATACTGCCGTCCAGTAGGCCGGGGACCACGAGGGGTTCTCAGCAACACTCAGGCCTGTACAGACACAGAACGGCCCCGGGAGGGCGCCATTTCTCAGACCCGCGCGGCCTCCATACCCCGCCACCATGACTTCTAAGAAATGGTGTTTCCCTTGTGGAAACTCTGACCCTTCCTGTCCTCTTAAGAATAAAGTTGGGGGACCAGCAAATGGCGTAACGGTTACGTCATTGGACTCCCATGTAGCTGACTGTGGTTTGAATCCCGGACCTGGTGGCTTAAAACTCACACTGGGTACGTGTGCGTGCCCAAGATCCTGAGAGGAGAAAGGAGGAGAAGGGATTGTAGCATGGCCATCCCTCCAGAGGTAATTTCTTGCTTTCTGTCTCTCTGGCGAGTGACATGCCCTATAGCAAAATCTCTAAAAAGAAAAGAAAAGTAAAGAAAGGAAAGGAAAGGAAAGGAAAGGAAAGGAAAGGAAAGAAAAGAAAAGAAAAGAAAAGAAAAGAAAAGAAAAGAAAAGAAAAGAAAAGAAAAGAAAGGAAAGGAAAGGAAAGGAAAAGAAAAAAAGAAAAGAAAAGAAAAAGAAAGTCAGGGCCAACAGGTGGCATCCATCCCCTCTGGGGGTGATTTCTTGCTTTCCCTCTTCACCTTTGTCTCTCTGGTGAGTGCATGTGCTATAGAGAAAAAACAAACAAACAAACACTTGAACCCTTGCCCTTGGGCTACGGCCTCTGCTCTCTGTTTCCAGAACTGCCCAGCCCTCACGTTATAGCACAGCTTTGCTGCATCCTCTCCTGCCAGGTCTCTCCTTTCTCCGCTCACGTCTCGGCTGCCCCTCTGTCTCTAAGATCAGGACCCGAGGAAGCCTTCCCTAACGTCAGCCCTCTGGGGGATCCCCGTGCTCTGGCGCTCTGGAGGGCGTTGACCTGAAGTGCGGTAGGAAAAGACTGGTGCACCCTGCAGGTCCAGGGTAAGCCGACTGCAAGGCCCTCAGGCGGGCTGGGCATGTTCTGGGGGCTCGGCTCTGCGCCTGCTCCAGTCCCACCCTCAGTAAGTAGGTCAGTCGGCCGCGGCGTGGGCCCACAGCCCGCGGGAACCCAGGGAAGGAGCCCCGCCACGCGGCCCCCTGCAGGCCTGGGCTTGATGGGGCTGACTTCTTCCCATGGCTCCTCCTCTCCCTCCGCCCTCCTGTCATGGGCAGGCCCCTGGGAAACTGCTGGGGTGGGGAGTGCGATGGGAATGTTCTAGAAAGGTGCACTTGTGTGTTTCCCCAGACATTTCTATCTAAGTTTCTTTCTTTCTTTCTTTTTTTTCTCTATGTTTCTTTTTTCAGAGAGACTTTTGCTACAGGGTGTGTGCGCTCACCGGAGAGACAGAGAGACAGAAAACATGAAATCACCCCCAGGGGGATGGCCACACCACAACCCCTTCTCCTCCATTCTCCCCTTGGGATCTTGGGCACGCACGCACACATGCCCGGCGTGAATCTTAGGCTGCCGGGTCCAGGATCTGAACCGTGGTCAACTACATGGGAGTCCAGCAACATAGCCATTATGCCATCTGCTGGTCCCCACCATCTAAGTTCCTAATAACCCCACCCGTACTGGATGTTGGGTGAGAGCCACGAGGAGAACGGGGACACGAGTAGAGAAGGGATTGGAAAGGAGAGGGGGCACCACACCTTGGGGGTAATACCAATGGAAGCACACGTGTCCCGATGCGGTTATAAACAGCCACTTCCGGCTGGCTCTGTCGCTGGGTGGTTAAAGCACGTGGCTGATTCTGTTGTTCGAGTCCTGGGCCTGGTGGCTTGAGAAACATGCCAGGTGTGTGTGTGTGTGTGTGTGTGTGTGCACACGCACGCACATGCCTGCCCGGAATCCCGAAAGGAGAGAGGAATGGAGAAGGGATTGCTTCAGGGTCATGCTCCATGGCAGGGGCGGGGGGAGTGCATTCTCCTCTCTCTCTCGCTTGTCTGTCACCCTCTAGCACACACACTCTCACACACACACACACACACACACAACCTCTACCAGTGGAAGTAGCTGAGTATATTAATACAAATAATCCACATAACTTCCACTTAACTTCCCAGGAGGCCACTGGCTGTGCTATGCCTCTGCCCTTCTCCCTCTGCGACTCCCCAGGCTACACCACCTCATCCCACTCCCCGTCCCCATCCCCGTCCCGGCTTGGACTTGGCTCAGGCCCCAGGAAGGTGCCACTCATCCATTACGAGATGGGGAGTCTCGGTCTCCCTTTCTGGCCTTCCCTCCTGTCTCCCTGGCCTCTGGCAAGGCCAGCCCATCCTGTTGTCAACAGAACTGAGGCCAGGCTGGTGGCAAACAGGGAGCAGGCATCCACAGTTAAAGAGCACGGTCCCTACAGCTTAAATAAATGGCCTTCAATGTCGCGCTGCAGAAACTGAGGAAGGCAGGTCTTCCGAGCTGCAGCGGTTGCCAGGGGGCTTCTGGGCCACGGGAGACGGTGGGAAACGGGGCTTTCTGGATGGATCCCCTTCCAGCCCTCTCTGCTCAAGCAGGCCGCCGGGCCCAGCCCTGCGCTTTCTCTCCTTCCCCATCACATCATTACGGAGCACGACCGGCCGATGGTGCCTTCTGCCAGCTTTGACCCAGCGACCGACCGAAGTGAACGTCCTGCCCGGGTACCTGCGGCCTTCCTCGGTGGTCTGCGGGTCCTCCCTCTCCTGCTGTCAAGGTGAGAGCGAGAGCGAGGCAGGGTCTCCGAGCACTGCCTCCCCAGGGTCAGGCCCAGCGCTGAGACCTTCCACGTGCATCGCCTAATCTAATCTTCTTAACCACCCTGGAGGGAGCGAGCATGGGTGCCCTCATTTCCAGATAAGAAAAGCGATTACTGGGAAGTTGCGAAACGTGCCCAGGGTGGCGCTAGCTGCGGCTGCCAAGGCAGGACTCAGACACCAAGACGCCGGTGCGCGGGTTCTCAGCCACCCGACGCCAGCCCTGCGGGAGCTCAGACAAGCTGGCCTCTCGGAGCCAGAGTGTCCCGCGCGGGAAATCAGGGCCCGAGGGCCGCGTTTGCAGAGGGTTTCTGCACCGGCTCTGCAGGGTCCAGGCCGGGAGGCTGCAGTGCCGGCAGCGACCAGCAGGGGGCGAGCGGTCCGCGGGGCGCGAGGGCGTCCAGGCGCAGACCCGCTTCGCGCTCCCAGCGGCCGGAGTGGAGCGGGTTTGCCCCCAGTCGCAGGTGCAAAGTCCCAAAGGTTTGAGGCTTTGGAAGGAGCCGAGGGTGAGCCGAGTAGGGCTGTTTCCACCGCTGTAGCTCATGCTTAGTTGATGGGTCAGACGGGAGACCCCGAGGTCTCGCCTCCCTGACGGCCCTTTACCTGCAAAGAGCAGGTGAGAACAGACAATGGAAATAAATACGCGCACGGGGACAGCTGTGTGCCACGCCAAGGGGATGTCCTTAACCAGTGAAAGGAGAAGTACCGTCACAGGACGCCCGATTTTGCTGTGCTATTTAATTAATGTTTTAAGGGAGATTTTTGCTATAATAGGGCATGTGTGCTCACCAAAGAGCCAGAGAGACAGAAAGTGAGAAATCACCCGCCAGGAGAATGGCCATGCCGCATTCTCCTCCCGGGATTTTGGGTGCGCCCATGCCTGCGCCTGGTGTGTATTTAAGCTGCCGGGTCAGGGACTTGAACCTCCGTCAACTATGTGGGAGTCCAGCGATATAACATTGCGCTGTCTGCTGGTTCCCCGCTCTCTGAACATCCCAGTTTGTACCGGTGAAAATGGAGTCAGCTGAACTCAGCGCCAAGGGGCACATGGTTCGTGACAGGCACAGCCAGGGGCTGGCTCCCCATGGTGAAGGGCATTTATTTATGGATTTATCTCCTTCATGAGCGAGAAAGAGAGGGAAAGAGAGACAGAGAAGCAAAGACAGTACCACCAAGCAGGTCTTGACACCCCTCCCCTCCCAGGCTCAGCGGGCCACCGTCAGCAACCCAACCCCCCACCCATGTGCTCAGGAGGGTCTCTGGGTGTGATCTGGCCCGGCCCACGTGGGTCCACCTTGCGTTTCCCCTCCTCCCTGGACAGGATGTTGGAGCTCACAGCTGGCACCTTCAGGGAGGCGGGTCCAGAACAGGGAGGGTCCGGTGCTGCGCTGCCACCTCGGGGGTGAGAAGGTACAGAAACTGTCCTGGGATGTCGGTTCTTTTGTGCTGGCAGAGAAGGGACACACTGGCCACCCCTGACCTGGCCAGCACCTCCCACACGCTGAGATAAACCCAGGGAGTGGGAGCGGGGCATGGGTGCCTGGGCGCTTAGGGTGTAACGGGGAGACAAGGACCCTTCGATCTTTGTGGGTTCTTTTAAAAGAATTATTTATTTATTTAATTGTTTATTATTATTATTATTTTAATTTGCTATCGGGCACATGCACTCACCAGAGACAGAGAGAGAGAGACAGAAAGCAAGAAAGCAAGCCGTCGGGTCTAGGACTCAAGCTGTGGTGGGCCATGTGGGAGTCCAGCGTCCTTAGCCACCACACCACCTGCCGGCCCGAAGACTCTTAAGTCTTAATGCTCTGCCTGGTGTGTGTGTGTACGCGTGTGTGCAGGCACACCCCATGTGCAATAACTAGTGCAACTGGAGGGACAGCCAGACAGCAGACCCCTTCAGGGAGAGAGAGTGAAGTTCAGGTGACCTGGGCTGTTTTGAAGGGTATGAGGACCCCAGATGTGGCAGGGAGCCTCGTTGTCACCTCCACCCCCTGCAGCAGCAGCGCACGCCTACTCTAGAAAAGGCAGTGGGGGCCTGTGGTCACTCCTCAGGGAGTGAGGAGTTAGACATAACCCTGGCTAACTTCAGTCTTCGGGAAAAAGGGTAGAAATACTTGCTGAAGATGGGGCTAGATGGTGGGGCAGTGGCAGCACGATGCCCCGTGAGGCTGAGCACGTCGGGGTTCTGGATCTGTGCCCAGAGACCTACCTGAACTGGCGGGTATATGTGCCCATGATGGGGGCTGGCTGCAGCTGGGGGTGGGTCACGGTCCTCTTGAGGGTGCTGTCTCTCCATTTCTCTCTGTCTTGCTCATGGAAGAAAGAAACTTTTAAAAAATGTTTGCTGAGGCCAGCAGGTGGCATAGAGGGTAAGGCACTGGACTCTCAACATGGCCGGCTGTGGTTTGAATCCTGGACCTGGCGGATTGAGAGTCATGCCGGACACTGCATATATGCACAAAATCCCAAGGGGGTGGGAGAAGGGACTGTGGCATGGCCACCCCCTGGGGAGTGATTTCTCACTTTCCAGCTCTCTCTGGTGAGCACGCACACACTGTATAGCAAAAAACAACAACAAAACCTAAATTTTTTTTTGCTAAAGAGAAGAAAATTACGAAGGTCACTTCGCTTATTTATGACTGAGTTTTTCAGTTTAAATTCCTATTTTTATAGTGAAAAAGGAAAAAAAAAGATCTCTGAAAGATAATCTTTAAAAAACCGAAAATGATGGGACCAGCAGTTAGTGTAATGGCTATGTCGCTGGACTCCCACGTCGTCGACCGCGGTTCGAGTCCCGGACCTGGTGGCTTAAACTCACGCCGGGCGCGTGTGCGTGTGTGCCCAAGATCCCGAGAGGAGAATGGAGGAGAAGGGATTGTGGCATGGCCATCCCCCCTGGGGGGTGATTTCCGGCTTTCTGTCTCTCTCTCTCTGTCTGGCGAGTGCACGCGCCCTATAGCAAAAAAACTCTCCAAAAAAAAAAACGAAAATGAAATGGGACCAGCAGGTGGCATAATGGTTACGTTGCAGGACTCCCATGCAATTGACCGCTGTTTGAGTCCCGGACCCAGCAGCTTAAAACTCACACGAGGCGTGTGGGCATGTGTGCCCAAGATCCCAAGAGGAGAAATGGAGGAGAAGGGATTGTGGTGTGGCCATCCACGAAGTGATTTCTCACTTTCTGCCTCTTTGTGTCTCTCTCTCTGTCCGGTGAGCGCAGGCACCCTATAGCAAAGATTCCTTTCAAAAAACAAACAGACAAAAAACGAAACTGAAATGATGTGTGGTGTACAGATGGCTTCCCGAGAGTGGAGAGCGGGTCGCCCGCTGCAGCGGTGGCTCACTCCGTGAGCTGGCAGGCAGAGGGACACAGCACTGGCACGCGGGCTGGCGGGGATAGAGCGCCCAGCCGGCCGGCGCCTGTGGGCCGGGCACAGCTTTCACCCCGCAGCTCACTGGCCTAGAGCAATAAGGAAAGAAAGTACCCAGACTTGAGTTATAGCAACGTTCTAAGTATGAAGCCCAGAGAGGACGCTCCCCTCTAAAGTCTTTCACAGCATGAGCAAAACAACCTTTAGGCTGTAATTTTTCATTTTTTTTTAGAGATTTTTGCCACAGGGTGCATGTGCTCCCAGAGAGATGGAGAGAGACGGTAAGTGAGAAATCACCCCTGAGGGGATGGCCATGCCACAACCCCTTCTCCATTCTCCTCTCAGGATTTTAGGCACGCACACACGCACCCGGTGTGAGTTTCAAGCTGCCAGGTCCAGGACTCGAACTGCGGTCGGCCATGTGGGAGCCCAGCGAGTCACCATCTGCTGGTCTCTGGGAGAGTTCTTAAAGAAAAAACACCTGCCAAATCCTATTTTTGTTCTGTGAATGTTCTGTAGTGAAGTAGGAAAGGCCTGGCCAGCTGTAGTGGGGCCAGCCATCAGGTACTGCTGTGCAGTGCTGGAGCCCCGTGGAGGGCCCGGGTTCGGGTCCCAGACCATCCTACACATGGTGTGCGTGCTCGTAGTTCTAGCTAACTGGGAGGCTGGGCAGGGGATCGCGGTACAGTGCAATTCTATCAAAAATACCTATTTCAGTCTCTCCCCCTTATGACAGATTAATATAATACAATGTAATAATGCACAAAATGGGGACTTTAAAGCTTGTCTGCCAGGCCCCCTTCTCGCAGAAAGCCTGCTCCCCTGACAGAGACCATTTCCCCGTCTGACACATCATGGACTCCACCTCTCACCTGGGATGCCCGACCGCAGATGGCCTTTGTCCTTTTCCACAGACGGCAGTAACCGGAGGGACACCGACCTGACTTTTGTGATCAGTTGCCACAGAGCAAGGCTGTCCCCAAGTTCCCAGGTCAGCGAACTTCTCGCCCGGGGCCCCTGGTGCCCACCCCAGTGGGCAGGACCTTTCCTCCCGGCCACTCCCCACTCTGCGCACTGGCCAACGCGTGAAGTTTGCCCCAATTTGGAAAGTCTCACTTGCTAAGATAATGTACTCGCTGGGAGGGACCAGCTGGACTCCCACATGGCTGACAGCGGTTCGAGTCCTGGACCCAGCAGCTTGAAACTCAGGCTGGGCACAAGTGCGTGCGTGCCCAAAATCTCAAGAGGAAGATGTAGGAGAAGGGATTGCGGTGTGGCCATCCCCCTGGGGAGTGATTTCTCACTTTCTGTCTCTGTCTCCCCAGCGACTGCACACGCCCTATAGTAAAAGTACTGGCTGGGAGTCTTTGTTGGCACGTTTATTTCTCCCGTGAACGAGAGAGAAAGTTACCCCCAGAGGGTCTCAATTGAGGTCCCCCAGCCTCTGCCAGCCCCTGTACATGGGTATAGTAAGGGGGGGGTCTCTGGACACCAGCTCGGGCCTTCCCACGCCGACAGGCCTCACAGCCTGGGGTCTCACCACTGCACCACCCTCCAGCCCCATCTCAGGGTCTCTCCCTGGATCCGGCTCTGCGAAGCGCAGGACCATGGCTAGCCTTTCCAGCAGCGAGCTCGGGGCAGGGTGACAAGCTGTGACCAGGCTCAGGGCCAGGGCGGCAGACCCTGCGACGCCCCTGCACCGCCAAGACTCCTTGTGGCAGGCAGGGCTGCCCTGCAGGGGACCTCGGAGGCCTGTGCTTTGCCTGCGAGCCAGCAGCCTCTGGCTGAGCGGGATCCGGACCTGGGCTCCCAACTCCGGGCTCTGCCTTCCTCCTGCTGCGGGGGAGGCCGCACTGTGCTCGGACTTGCCCGCCCTGCCCGGTGCTCCGCACTTCTCAGGAGCTCTTCACGTTAATTAGCAGGAAGGAGACGAAACAGGAGCCCAGCTCCGAGGGCGAGGGCGCCCTGGCCTCCCAGAGCAGAGGAACAGGTCGGGGGAGGGGCGGGAGCTGGGGGTGCGGAGGAAGGAGTGGGGCGCAGCCCAGCGGGGAGCGGTTCCAGGCACAAACCGGCGTGTTTGGGACTGGGAAAGGGCGGGGCGACCCCCGCTAGCTGCTTACCTGGACGCTAGTTCACGCCAGGGGGGCCACCCCGAGTCCCTGTTTTCAAGGGCCAAAGGTTTCCTTTTCTTTTTTTTTTTTTTAATTAGATATAGTTTTTTTTCTCGGTTTTTATGTATGGTCAAGAACATCTGCACGCCCATGAGAGTGAGAGTGGGAAGGAGCGCCCTCCACGCGCCGGCCACAGCTGTCCCTTCCTTTGGTTCTGCAGCCCCTAGGGTCCTGGGCACTTCTGTGTGTGCCTGGCGAGTTTCATACTGGCCGGTCCTGGGATTCGAACCATGATCGACATGCGGGATCTGCATCTCCAGAGCAGAGCATTGCCACTGCGCTACAGAGGTGGCCTTCCCTGTTTGAAGAGGCCAAATCCGCCTGGGTTTGCACCCAGGAGATGGAAAGAGTGACCCAGGGCCTCTGTGTGACTAGGCTCTTTTACACTAGGATAGCCCCAAGTTCCCGAGTGGAGCACCCCACTGTCCTGCAGCACCCCTGCTCCCAGAGCACGGACACCCAGCCATAGGGCAAGGGGAGACGTGAGGCAGACCCCGGGAGCCGGAGCCCTGGGTTTCCTGGGGGTGGTGCAGGGGTTCTCTCCGGCAGTGGCTGATGGCTCTGAAATCCTGCAGCGTGAAAGCTGAGTGTCTGGTCCGTAACGTCCCTAGTTGTGAGACCTGCACCCCAAGCCATGGCGTGACAATTTTCAAATGTACTGTCACTGGAAAGATCTGACAGAAAAGTGATGGGGTGCAAGCACCCCAGAGCCATGATCTTGAGACAGAAACACAGCCTGCTGAGAGGTCAGGAGGACCCCTAAAATACATGCTGGCTTCCCAGTGCCCCAGCACGAGCCCGTACATGGACATAGCGGCTTACAGAGGTGAGCACATTAAACCACACAGCCTTAGGCCCGGCCCCAATCTGATATGACGGAGGACCTCGTGAAAGGGGAAATCTGGGCCCAGCCATGGTGGCACCTGCTGCTAAGACACTGTGCTCCACAGGCTGAGACCACATGGAAGGCTCAGGTTCGATTCCCCACCCAACCTAAAGGCAAACTTGAGACTGGACAGGGCAACATAGCAAGACTGTCTGAAAGACCAGGTGTGTCACCACCTGTGGTTCCAGCTGGGAGGCGGAGGCAGGAGGACTGTGACGTGGTGAGACCCTGTGTTCAAAGCGAAAAAGGAAATTTGGAACACAGACACGCACGGGGTGAGTGCCCATGAACCTGGAAATGTACCTGTAGGCTGAGGAGGGAGGTCTGGACAGTTCCGACCCTCTAACCCTTGGAAAGAGCCAACCTTTTGGGCCAGCCAGTGGCATGGTGGTTAAGGCTCCTGGATCCCACAGAACCAACCTAGAGGTTCAAGTCCTGGACCTAGCAGCTTGAGAAACACACCAGGCACGTGTGCGCATGCCCAAAATCCTGAGAGGAGACTGGAGAAGGGACTGTAGCATGGTTGTCCCCCTGGGGGTCACTTCTCACTTCTCTTTCTCTCTCTACGTGTGTTGCATAGCGAATGAAGAAGAAGAGGAGGAGGAGGAGGAGGAGGAGCAGGAAGCCTACTGTCACCTGACCTTGGTTCTAGTCTTGGGACCTGGAGGCCACACACTGCTGTTACTCAGGCCGCCCCATCTGTGGCACGTGGTGGCCCCCCAGGGAGCTGGCACACAGGGCCTGTGTCCACACAGATCCTGCCTTCTCTCTGAGGAGCCAGAGCTGGGCCGGGAACACTCCCGCGTCACTCCAGCCTGGCAGTCTCTGACTCTCTGGGTCTCTGAGAACAAGGCCCTGCTGGCCCACTCAGAACCACACCAGGGCACTGCACTGAGATCCTGCTCCTGTGCAGCATGTCCCCAAATCACCATGTCCCAAAGACCCCAGAGACAGGGCAGGACCTGCCGCACTTTAGAATTTGGAGCACCTTTTTTTTTTTTTTTAGAATTGTTTTATTTAACTTTGTTTATTTATTATGTCTTTATTTAAATACAATCAGAGAGGGACAGAATGAGAGAGAGAGAGAGAGAGAGAGAGAGAGAGAGAGAGAGAGAGAGAGAGAGAGAAAGCCTCCAGGTCCGGGACTTGGACCACGGTTGGCCATGTTGGAGTCCAGTGCCTCAACCACCACGCCACCTGCCGTCCCTAGAACGCGTTTCTGAAGTTTGTCGATAAGTAGGTGAAAGAGCTTCCCTCCCCTCCCCACCGCCTCCATCTCTCCCGCCATGGTTGCCTTCCTGTCCAGGCGTGCTGTCGTTGGACGGCAGTGATGAAGGAGCCCACGCCTTTGAACCACGTTGCTAACCACAGTCTCCATCCCGCCTCTTTCCCACAGCTCTCCCGTCAATTTCGTCGGGTTTGCATGGGAACCTGCCCGGGTCGGGGGACCCTGAGTGCGTTTGGCTTGCAGGTGCAGGCTTGTCGGGCATGCAGGTACGGGAGGGTGTGGCAGGGCGGAGGCCGACGTCGGCACGTGGGAGCACGCTGGGGCGCGTTTCAGAGGGTCTGCACATTCTTGAGGGCATCTGCTCCTACGAATACTTGTTTCTCCTCTGCAAGACGCGTGTGGAGGAGGCAGCCGCGGGGAACCAGCCGGCACCGAGCAGCCAGATCAGTAGCTCGTGTGGACATTTCGGTACCCACGTTGCAGGGCTGTCGGGGAACAGGTCTAAATCAGGAAGCAACTTCCTCCTGGGGCCTCCAGGACTGTGGCTCCCATGCCCAGCCCTGAATGCGGAGGAGACCCTGTGCACAGGCCAGGCCTGGGGCTGCCCGGTGCCACTTTTCACTCCTGGCTGGTGGGGTGGGGGGAGGGAGCCCTCTCTGAGGCTGGGAAGGGAGGGATGGGAGGAGGTGGAGAACAGGGAAGGGTGAGGGCGGGTTCCTTTGAGGCCTGTGCTGAGTGACTGAAATGAGGGTGATGTAATGAGTAATCCGCAGACCTCCAACTGCTGTAATTCTGTGTGAATAATTCTGATAATGACCCTACTCAGCCGGGGTGGCTTCCAGATAAGCAGACTGCAGCAGCCTTCCTGTCAGCCTGTTGACAGCGCTCGATTGTCATCGGACATGATGTAACTGCCGTGACTGACATGTCCCTGTGGGCCTGCAGCCGCGGGACAGATGATGAAACCACAGCCTGGCCAGGTGGAGAGGGAGCCACCCATGGCACGCTCAGGGCCTGCTCACTTCCTCTGAGCTCCTGGGCGACTCTCCCCTCCTCCCTGGCGGTGGGCAGAGGCTGCCAGTGGAGGGGGAAGATGAAGGTTTTCTTTTAGTGTCGCTCTCCTTTTTTGCTATAGGGCATGTGCACTCACTGAGAGAGAGAGAGAGAGAGAGAGAGAGAGAGAGAGAGAGAGAGAGAGAGAAACGGAAGAAGCACCTCCAGGGAGGCGGCCATGCCACAATCCCTTCTCCTCCATCCTCCTCTTGTGTTTTTCAAGTCGCTGGGTCCAGGACTCAAACCATGCAGTCGTCCATGTGGGATCCAGCTGCCTTACCCTCCACGCAACCTGGTTGGCCCAGCTTATTTCTTTGTTTTATGAAAGTGAAAGACAGAGAGAGTGGGGGAGACAGGCATCCTGGCAGGGTCTGGTGCCACGACCCACCCCCAGCCGTTCCGGCCATCTGGAGCGAAGGACACAAGGTCAATTGCGAGGTCACCTGGGGAGCCGACTCTGAGCTGCCCACGTGGACCTGGCATCGCGAGCAGCACGCTCCCCAGTGCCACCACCAGCCCAGTGGTTCCCTTTCTCATGAGGGCTGTGTGTGCGGGGAGAGAGGCCGTCACGCCAGCAGTGAGCTGTGGCTTCTTTGTGCAGCTCAGAGTCATTCTCCTGACACAAGTGCCCTGTGTTCCCCAGACAAGGAGGCTCTGTGTCAGCTTTCCTGACGTCTTCCCGCTTTGGTAAGAACACTTCCTAGTTGTCTCTGGAGAGCCGCTTTTCTCCCCGCTCTGAGCCCATGTGTTTTGGGGGACTTCACCCGCACTTCTGGACTCTCAGGCAGAGAGACTGGTGCTGGTGAGGGCCAACTGGGGATACTCCTGGGATTTTTGCAACAGCCAGTGGGAAAGAAGGGCTTTATTTCTGCTGGAGGTGCTGAACTAGTAGAATTAACCTAGAATGGCCAGGGAGCACCTCTGCCAGCTTGGGAGAAGAGGCTGATCAAAGATGAAGCCAACACAGAATAAAGCCAAGCAGGGCTCATGTGCGTGTGTGCCCCAAATTGCAAGAGAACAGAGGAGAAGGGATTGCAGCATGGCCATCCCCCCGGGGATAGTCAACGAATCTATGCCATTAATAAATAGATAAATAGGTGAATGAATGAATGAATGAACTAACAAAGTAGAGAACAAGTAAATAAACAGAAGAGAAAGAACTTTTGCTTAGAGCACGATATTAAGCACTAGCTAGTTAATATGAAAGAAATAATTGTTGAAAATGTTTAAACATTTTTCACATTGAAAAATCTTTTTCTTTTTTTTTTTTTGAGAGAGAGGTTTTTGTGGTAGGGTGTGTGTCCTAGTTGGAGAGACAGAGACAGAGTGACAGAAAGCAAGAAATCATCTCCCAGAAGGCTGGCCACACTGCAATCCCTTCTCCTTCATTCTCATCTTGGGATCTTGGGCACGCATGCACATGCACTTAGTGTGAGGTTTAAAGCACCAGGTCTGGGGCTCAAACCACTGTTGACTACATGGGAGTCCAGTGAATAACCATTATGCCATCTGCTGGTCCTGAAAAATCATTTTTAAACCATCACAGTAAAGATTTTGATAGCAATAGCAATTACATTGAATCTATTGATCAGTTTGGGTAGTACAAACATTTTAATAATATTCACTCTTCCACTCCATGAACATAGGATGTCTTTTTATTTACTTGTGTCTTCCTTAATTTCTTTCAGCAATGTTTTGTAGTTTCTAGTGTACGAGTCTTTAATCTCTTTGGTTAAATTTATTCCTGAGGTGTTTTTGTCTTTGTCTTTTGATGTTCTCATAAACAAAATGTTTTCTTAATTTCTTTTGCAAATTGTTCATTGTTAGTAAATAGAAATGCAACTCATTTTCGTGTGTTGATTTTGTCTCCAGCAACTTTACTGAATTTGTTTATTAATTATAAAAGATTTTTGTGTAGATTCTTTAGGATTTTCTGTATAGGATTTTCTCCTTTTTTTTTTTTTTAAGCTCATAGGGCATGAATGCTCACTAGAGAGAGACACAGAGAAGGAAAGTGAGAAATCATCCCCCTGGGGTGGGGGGATGGCCACTCCATAATCCCTTCTCCTCTGCTTTCCTCTTCGAATTTTGGGCACACATGCACAGGTGCCTGACAAGAATTTTAAGCCACCAGATTCAGGACTTGAACCATGGTTGACCTTGTAACAATCCAGTGCCTTAACCACCTGGCCCTGAATGCTTTACTTTTTTAAAGCTGCATGCTTTGCAAATGTTGATGTTACAAAAAACTAAAGAAAAATTTTTGAAGTAATTTAGAATAAACAGGACTAGAGAAACATGACAACTAAATCCAACACCTAATCCTAGATTGCATCCTAGACTTGAGGGAGAAAATGTTATAAAAAACATTGTGAGTCAAATCCCACATGACTGGGACCAGCAGTTAGTGTAATGGCTATGTCGCTCTACTCCTATGTAGTTGACCGCGGTTCTCGTCCCGGACCTGTGGCTTAAACTCACACTGGGTGCGTGTGCGTGCGTGCCCAAGATCCCAAGAGGAGAATGGAGGAGAAGGGATTGTGGCGTGGCCATCCCCCCTGGGGGGTGATTTCTCACTTTCTGTTTCTCTGTCTCTCTCTGTCTCCCTGGTGAGCGCACACGCCCTATAGCAAAAAAAACCTCTCAAAAAAAAAAAAAATCCCACATGACTGACTGTGTGGTTTGAATCCCAAACCCAGCCGCTTGAAAAATACACCAGGTGCACATGTGTGTGTGCCCCAAATCCCCACAGGGTAGAGAAAGGAGGAGAAGGGGTTTCGTCGTGACCGCACCCTGTCGTGGGGGCACTTCCTTCCCTCCTCCCTCTCTTTGCCTTTCTCTGGTAAAGGCATGCACTCTTGGCAAAATTTAAAAAAGAAAAAAAGAATATTTTGGGACAATGAGCAAGATTAGAGAACAGAGGCCAGACTACTAAAAGAGCAGTATTGCTAACTTGCCGAAGCTGACACTCTGTTGTGGTTATGCACGGAAATCGTAGTATTCTTAGGGAGTATACATGGAAGTATTTAAGGGTAAAGGGCTTTGATGGGTGTCAATTACTCTCAAATGATTTGGGGGGAAAAAGTAAAAGAGTGGAAGAAGGAGAGAGAAGAGGAGAGGGGGAGAGAGAGCGCGAGAGAGAATGAGCACAAATAATAGAACAGGGCAAAAAAGTAAGTCTGGGAAAGGAGTGAATGGGGTAACTCTGTCTACGCCTGTTCTTATACCTCCTTTGTGGTTTGAAGTTAGTTCCAAATTGTCATGGGGTTTACAATGCTGGCACCTGGCACCTGGCACCAGGGCTGTTGGCACTGCCCGTGACAGCAGCACCCACCACCAGCTGTAGACTCGCAGGACACCCCCTGCCCAACGGGCCCCGCGGTAACTACAGGGCAACACGTGAGACTTCTTTCCACACGGACTGTTCGTTTCGCCAAGTAGAATTTAATCCTTCCCAAATCAGGAGGATTATTTTGGATAAGCCACTAAAATGATTAATTAGAACGTTAGTATGTGATTGGCGTTATTCTCTGTTTATGAGAATTCTCACAGAGCCCGGTGGGTGGCATCTCTCTCCCCACTCCCCGGCTTTAGCCATGAGAAAGCCAGATCCTTGGCACCCCCCATCTCTGCCTGTGCCTGACTAACTCCCAAAGGTGGACACAGGCTTAAGAAAAGAGGTGCTTAAGACACACTCCACGTTAAGAAGAGACTGAATATTTTAGACTGGAAGTTTCTAGAGCCTCTACCCTGTGCAAGGCGACTTTGATGATGAAGAAGATACTGGATGTTGTCTTCAAACAATGTCCCGCCCAAAATGAGAAGGCACGAAAACACGCGAAAAGTTAGATGGGCCCAGATGGCGGCATGCTGATTAAGGTGGTTCAAGTCCTGGGCTTGGCAGCTTGAAAATGACACTGTGTGCGTGTGTGTGTGTGTGCACATGTACCCAAAATCCTGAGAGGAGAACGGAGGAGAAGGGACTGTGACATGGCCATCTCCCTGGGGAGGTGATTTCTCACTTTCCCTGTCTCTCTCATTTCTTTCTGGTGAACACACATGCCCTATAGCAAACTTGAAAAAAAAAATAAAAAAATGGCTTGATAATCATAGCTGATATCTTCTCATAGTTCCCACGTGAGGAACATCGGCAGGTAATGGAATCTGATCGCGCATGAGCAGGACGGACTCCGCGTGCTCGGCAGGGAGGGGCGGGTAGGCAGAGCAGGCTGGAAGACTTCACCCAACCGGGAGATCAGGCCAGAACCGACTCACAGTCTGATCATGTAGAAAGGAGAGAGGGAGTTTCCAGGGGGAGAACCCAAGAGCCGGGCTGTGGAGACGAGGCCTCAGGCCCGGTGGAGTGGAGTGAGTGAACACGTTTGCCAAGAGCTGAGAGTCGAGGAGGAGAATGTATCGGAAGAGTGGTCCAGAGCAGGCCAGGCTTGGTGGGTGACTGGAGGTCAGAGGAAGGTTTGGCACAGAGGCTGGGCAGGAGGGACACCCAGACGCCGCTGCTCCTGGGCCCATTCCTGCGTGGCCACCGTGACCCGGGACTTCATGTCCTTCCTCTAATCCCTACAAAACGCACGAGGCAAATGTAATCGCCGTGCGTTGGCAGGAGAGCCCCGATTCCCAGGGAGCCAGGCAGCCGGGACGGGGCAGAGCTGGCAGGCAAGAGCCGTCTCCAGGACTCAGTTTCCTCCCCCTGCTGTTGTAGGTGGGGCTGGGGCCATAATTCCTGGACCAGGCAGTGGCCATGAACTTGGGAAGACAAAGAAAGAAGGGGGAAAACCAGACAGGTGAACAATGAAGTTTGGGAGGTCGCTGAAAAAGAAGACTTGAATATGGCTTCTTTCTGTTCTTCAGACGAGAGCTTTCTGTTACCACAGTATCTGCTTGTGTTTTTCCTTTAATTGTCAGAGGGCACATGCACTTAGCAGAGAGAGACAGAGAAACGGGCAAGAGGCAGAGAGAGAGAGAGCACTCCCCACTGGGCACGGCCGTGATGGGATCCCCTCTCCATTATCCCTCCATTCTGTCAGGATTTTTGACGCCCACACACGTGCCCACCGAGGCTGGGATTCGAACCGTGGCCAGCCCTGTGGGATCCAGCTCCCAATGCACAGCGCTTCACCAAGGCATGATGAGACTGGCCCAATTCATATTTTTATATCCCACTCTTCTCCTGGAGTGTTGTAACTTATTATTGTTATTATTTTTTTATTTACCAGAGGGCACATGCACTTGCCAGACGGACAGACAGAGACAGAGAGAGGGAGAGGGAGAAAGCACCCCTCGATGGGGCGTGGTCACGTCGCAATACCTTCTCCTCCATGTCTCCATCCTGTTGGAATTTTTCAAGCCCCCAGGGCCAGGATTCGAACCATGGTCAGCCACAAGGGATCTGGTTCCCTTAACTCCTAGGCTACAGGGAGGGCCTGGGCTATCTCTCTGGAGAGAGAGAAAAAGCGATCACAATATTGTCCTTACACTTGGTAACATTACGGCCTAGCATGAGATGTTATAAATGCACACACACAGGTACGAAACGAGAGAGAAGTGGATAACTGCTATAAAAATATAGAGCGTGCTTAGAAGAGAGAGGAGGGGGGAACTGTAAGCAGTAAAATCAAGCATTTACTAAAGACAGAGTTGAGCTAGACATTCGTGTGTGTGTGTAGAGGATTTTGCCTTAGGGCGTGTGTTCACCAAAGAGAGAGAGAGACAGAGACACTGAGAAGGAAAGTGAGAAATTACCCCCTGGGGGAGTGGCCAGTCCACAATCCCTTCTCTTTCATTCTCCTCTCAGGATCTTGGGCATGCATGCACACACACACAGTGTACATTTCAACCTGCCAGGTCCGGGACTCGAACTGTGGTCAGCCATGTGGGAGTCCAGCAGTGTAATCCCTACGCCCTCGGCTGGCCCTAGTTGAGCTAGACTTTAAGAAGCGGGTGCAGCTTTGAAAGCCAGAGAGACAAAGCAAGAGAACTGTCTTGGAGCAGGCTTTCTCAATTGGGGGGGCTGGATCGTTTGGGACTGGCCCATTCTCTGTGGTGGGGGACAGTCCAGCGCCATGCGGGGTGTTCGGCGGCTTCTCCGGCCTCTACTCGCTAGATGCTCCTCCCTGTTGTGAAGAGTAAAACGGCTCCAGACATTGCTAAATTTCCCCTGGAGGGCAGCTCGGTTGGGAAGGCCTCTCGGTCTGAGAGAACAGTGTGAGCAAGCGGGTGTGCCTGGGCAATAAAGAGGCGTCTGTGTTGGCCTGTCTGCGAGTGTGTTTCTTGGAACAGAAGCGTCCTGTGAGATAAGCGCTAGCCCCTGCAGCAGGAGTCACGGTCACAGAGCGTTGAGAGTCCCACATCCTCTCCCCTCACTCGGAGGTCACAGTGGATGGTGGAATAGTGAAGGCTTTGAGAGCCCGTGCAAGCCGCTGTCGGACCATGGTTCCACGTGGTCGCCACGGAGCACGCTTATCCAGAGCAGGACACCCTGACGGGCACTATGGTGTGGCAGGACGGCTTGAAAAACGAGGGTGTGTTTGGTTAAGACAAGGGCACGGGATTGATTTAAAGCTAGGGACGTGCTTGGGCACAGGTGCACGGAGGCCAAGGTGGCCGTGTCCCACATGGCCAACGGCGTGGCTCGAGTCCTGGACCCAGTGACTAAGAAATCATGCCAGGTGCGTGTGCACACGTGTCCGAGATCCCCAGAGGAGAATGGAGGAAAAAGGATTGTGGCCATCCCTCCCCCAAGAATTGGGTTAAGTTCTCACTTTCCGTCTCTCCGTCTGTCTGTCTCACTCTGGTTTGAAAACGTGCCCCACAGCAAATACCAAAAAAAAAAAAGAAAATTAATGAATTAATTAACATAAAATGTAGGGGAGTACAGACAAATTCTAGAACCTGACTCAAACTCTTCAGAGTCTGGGGAACCAGCAGTTAACATAATGGCTGTGTCGCTGGACTCCCACGTAGTCGACCGCGGTTCGCGTCCCGGACCCGGTGGCTTAAAACTCACGCCGGGTGTGTGTGCGTACGTGCCCAAAATCCTGAGAGGAGAATGGAGGAGAAGGAATTGCGGCGTGACCATCCCCCCTGGGGGGCGATTTCTCGCTTTCTGTCTCTATGTCTCTCTTTGTCTGTCTGGTGAGCGCACGCTCCCTATAGTGAAAACCTCTCAAAAAAAAAAAAAAAAAAAAATCTTCAGAGTCTGAATCTCACGGTCGGCAGTGGGAGGAACCGTGCGTAGGTCCCTCAGTCAGACGATGTGTGCTAACTCGTATTGAGCAACGCTAGTGGAGGGGCAGCCAGCCACACAGATTAGGTGTGGAGACGGGCACCGAGCACCTCGCTGTGCCAAAGCAGGAACTCCAGATGGAAGGAGGGGAGAGAGGGACGCGTAGGGGCCGGACAAAGCACCGTGCTGAAACCCAGGGCTCCGTGAGGCTGGCCCATACGGAGGCTCTGGGTTCACATCCAGACACCTCCCTGAGCAGCCCGGGCACTGCCTGTGACCCAGGGCCGGCGAGCCTAGGGGTGGATCGTGATGTCAGCACCGTCTCTCTGTTTCCCGTCCTCACAGAAGGAATAAATAAACCTAAAGTAAAGAAAGTAGCACACGTTAAAAAAAAACATTTTAGAGCCCCACAGAACACAAGGTCTGATTTGTTGGAGTGGGTAATGGCTCCGCACGTTTGGGCTCAAGTTACTGGGACCCCCTCGGTGCCTTTGATGGAGAGAAAATGGTCGAGAAGAGAGACAGGGGCCAGCTCCATGGCTTGGTAGTTAAGGGAGCCAGATCCCACATCGCCAGCCGGCAGTTCAAATCTTGGCCCTGGTGGCTTGAAAACCATGCCAGGCACGTGCGCATGCACACGCCAAACCCCAGCAGGATGGAGGAGGGATTGTGACGTGGACCATGTCCTTTGTGGGTGCTTTCTCCTCTCCTTTTCCTTCTCTCCCTCTCTGTCTCTCTCTGATGAGTGCATGTACTCTCTGGAAGATAATAAAGAAGAAAGCAAGAAGAAAAAGAGAGGAGGAGAGGAGGAGAAGGAGAAGGAGAGGAGGAGGAGAAGTAGGAAGAGGAAAGGAGGAGGAGAGGGGAAACAGATTTGGGGAGAGACTAACTCATTTTGGGCAAGTTGCGTTTGAGATGTCAGCGGGACACCCAGTGGCAGACATCCAGGAGGTAGCTGGAATTGTAAACTAGAGTGAAAACAGAACCGGAAAGCAGTTTGGGGGTGTTTTCCTGAAGGTGAGCCTATGAACTGGGAACGTGAACGTGGCAGCGAAGGCAGGAAGGAGGCTCAGCACAGAGACCTCCAGGATGTCTACGCTGAGAGGGCAGGAAGGAAGATCCGTGTAGAAGCAGCAGGCTAGGGCTGAACCCGGCACAGCGGTAAGGCATGACGCTCTGCACGGCTGACCCAGGTGGGAGGGCTCCGGGTTCGCGTCTGAGACCTACCCGGGTACACTGCGTGTGCCCACGATCCAGGACTGGCAGAGTCTGTGGGTGGATCACTTTTATCCAGACTCTGTTGAGGGTAATGTCAATCTCACTTTCTCTCTTTCTGTCTCTCTTAATCATGGAAGCAATAAATAAATAAATAAATAAAATAAAAAAGTTATCGGTTGTGTGTTACAGAGAGGTCAAAGGAGATGAACACTGGAGAGAGGCAATTGTATGCAGGTTTAGGACAGAAGATGCCCTTGTGGGGATCAACAGTTAGCGTAATGGCTGTGTCACTGGACTCCCATATACTCGACTGCGGTTCAAGTCCTGGACCCAGTGGCTTAAAAACCACTGGGCACGTGTGCGTGCGTGCCCAAGATCCCAAGAGGAGAAAGGAGGAGAAGAGATTGCAGCGTGGCCATCCCCCCTGGGGGGTGATTTCTTGCTTTCTGTCTGTCTCTGTCTGGCGAGCGCATGCGCCCTATAGCAAAAAGCTCAAAAAAAAAAAAAAAAAAAAAAAGGAAGATGCTCTTGATGAATTTCTGTAGAGCGATAGAGATAGGAACTAAATTGAAAGGAGTCAGTGGCTGATGACATTGAGACTCTGGGAAAAGCTGGTCATCAGGGCCAGCAGGTGGCGTGGTGCTTAAGGTGCTGGATTCCCACATGGCTGACCACAGTTCAAATCCCGGACCTGGCAACTTGCTTTCTCACCCCACCCCACCCCCTGCCCCACCCCTCATCTCTGGTGAGCACACATGCCCTATTGCAAAAATCAAATAATAAGAAATGAAATGAAACACAAACTTTAAAACACATTAGAGAAATAAAAAGCTGATCATCACTGTTTAGAAGAAAGTAGCAAGAGAAGGCCGAGAGTGAAGCAAGAAGTGCGTTCGTTCCGGGACGAGGATTTAGACAAAATTAGGGAAACAGAGACTGCTAAGAGATTCGGGAAAGGGGATGTGATCGATAGGCACTTAGGAGGAGTCAGGCCACATGAGACCTAGCACAGAGATTCTTCACCCTAATGAGAGGTGTCGCCCTCTGAGTCAGCAGTGATGGAGGAGAAGATAGATTCGAAACTAGGAGAAGCAGAGATCTCAATAAATGCAGCCCCTATACATTCAGAGACCTGGACTGCTGGTAATCTGAGGGAGGCTGGGAGGGACAGAGCACTTGGAAGTGTGGGAGAGACACAGGAGAGTAGAAAGGTGGCTAGAAGGTAGCTCGGGTGAGAATGAGGTCTAAAATTTGCCACATGGATTTGTGGTTTACTCAGTATAATTTGTGACCTTTTTCGTGTATACTCCGAAGCAAAAAGAGAGAGAGAGAGAAACTGGAGTTATTTAGGTTAAAAAAAAGTCTCAATGTCACCAGCCACACACTCCTTGCAATTTAGTTTCTATCCCGATCGTTGTACAGAAATTCTTTATCAAGAGCCTCCTTTAACCTAAACCTAAATCCAATATTGGCCACCAGATACTGCATAATTAATGACATCACTGAAATAGGGGTCCATTGAGGTGCTAGCTAAATGGGGCTATAAGGAGACACAAAGTTTAGAAGTTGAAGATGGGAGCCAGCAGGTGGTGTGGTGGTTAAAACACTGGATCCAGATGGCTGACTCTAGTTCGAGTCCTGGATCCGGCAGCTTGAGAAACATGTTGGGTGCCTGTGTGTGCATGCCCACAATCCCAAGAGGAGACTGGAGGAGAAGGGATTGCAGTGTGGCCATTCCCTTGGAAGGAGATTTCTCTCCTCCCTGTCTCTCTCCAGCAAGCATGTGTCCTATGGCAAAAATCTTAAAAAAAAAAAAAAAAAAAGTTGAAGATGAATTTCTACTCTTGTCAGAGCAGCCAGTATCCAGTCACCTCTCCCACTGAACACAATTAAAACAACTGAGGGGCCAGCAGGTGGCGTGGTGGTTAAGGTGCTAGACTCCCACACGGCAGACCGTGGTTTGAGTCCTGGGGAACTGGCTGCTTGCTTTCTCAGTTTCTCTCTCTCTCTCTTTTGCTGTCTTTTTCTGGCGAGCACATATGCCTGATAGCAAATTTTAAAATAATAATAAATAAAATTAAATCATTATTTTTAAAACAATTATAAAAATAACTGAAACACACACACAACATGCTTATGTGCACACACACACACCCATTTGAAAGCATCAGAGAGCTATAGCAAAGGCCAGAGTATGAAAAACTAAGATCAAGAGATGAGATGGGCTCTGGGACCAGCAGTTGGCATAATGGCTATGTCGCTGGACTCCCATGTAGTCTACTGCAGTTCGAGTCTTGGACCCGGTGGCTTAAACTCACACCAGGCGCATGTGCGTGCGTGCCCAAGATCCCAAGAGGAGAATGGAGGAGAAGGGATTGCGGCATGGCCATCCCCCCGGGGGGGTGATTTCTCACTTTCTGTCTCTCTATCTCTCTGGCAAGTGCACGCACCCTACAGCAAAAACCTCTCAAAAAAAACCCCCCAAAAACAAAAAAGATGATCTTCTCCTCTTACTCTATCTAAAAAGCATCTGGAGGAAGATAACGTCACACAGAGCATATGCCATTTTTCACACACAATATCTGACATTCAGCCGAACATTAGCCGGTATATCAACAGAAAGAACTAAACTAAAATAAAAGGACATTAAAAACAGATCCAGAGGCCCAGCCACAGTGGTGCAGGTTGCTAAGACACTGCGTTCCATGGTGTGGGGCCACAGGGGAGGCCTGGGTTCGATTCATAGTTCTCCCTAGCACCTGAGCATAATGGCATGTAGCTGGAGTCCCAGTGGGTAGGCTGATGCAGGAAGACAGTGAGACCTTGTATAAGAATCACCCCCAAAACAAAGAAACAGACAAAAAAAAAAAAATGACTGAAACATAGACATTATCAGATAGGGACTTTTCAATAAGTGCAGACAATATGATCAAGAAGATAGATGACAGACTGGTTCGCAGCATAGCAGCTAAGCACAGTGCACAGGGAGACAGAGCTCACATGGCCCTGGTGTTTTGAAAAACATGCCAGGCATGTGAGCTTGTGTCCCCCAAATCCTAATGGGACAGAGAAAGGGAAGGAAAAGTACTGTGATGTGACCATGCCCCACTGTAGGGTGCCTTCTCGCTGTCTCTTTTCAGAGAGTACAAGTTCCCTCTGGCCAAAACAATATAAAAAAATTTTTAAAAGGTGACCAATGAAGAATTTTACTAGAAAAATAGAAGCTATAAAAAATAACCAAATGAAAATATAGAACTGAACAATACAGTCACTAAAATTCAGAACTTAAGTTTAATAGCAAACTAGATATAACTGGGGAAAAGATTAATGATCTAAAAGAGAGTTTAGAAGAAAATATTAAAACAAAAGGAAGGGAGCCCATTGGTGTCATGGAAGTTAAGGTGACTGGCTCTCATATGGCCAACGCTGCGATTCAAAAGTCCAGTCTCCTGGTGGTCTCAAAAACACGCTAAGGACCAGCAGTTAGCGTAATGGCTATATCACTGAACTCCCATGTAGTTGACTGTGGTTCGAGTCCCGGACCCGGTGGCTTAAACTCACACCGGGCGCGTGTGCGTGCGTGCCCAAGATCCCGAGAGGAGAATGGAGGAGAAGGAATTGCAGCGTGGCCATTCCCCCAGGGGGTGTGATTTCTAGCTTTCTGTTTCTCTGTCTTTCTCTGTCTTTCTGGCTAGTGCACGCACCCTATACCAAAAATCTCTCCAAAAAAAAAAAAAAAACAAAAAAAAAAAAACCACGCTAGACATGTGTGTGTGCATGCTCAAAATCCTGAGAAGAGAATGGAAGAGAAGGGATACAGCATGGCCATTTCCCCAAGGGAGATGACTTCTTATTTTTCTTCTCTCTCTATTTCTCTGTCTCTCTCTGGTGAGCACATGCACCCGTAGAAAACTTTTAAAAAGAAAAAAAAATGGAAGGATATTTTAAAAATGAGAAAATGTAAAGAATGTAAGAGCCATATTGAACAGTGAAAAGACCTGGAGAGTGTATAATTAGAGTCCCAGAAGGAGAGAAGAGATAGCATGGGACAGAAGCAAGATGTGAAAGTAGCCTCTGAGAGCTTTCTGAAATTGACAAAAACATCAACCTACAGATTCAAACTCTGCAAACCTCAACTGGAATAAATTGAAACAAAACTATACGTAGGTGCAATACAGTAAAATGACTTTTAAAAATTGAATCTGTTGGGACCAGCAGTTAGCGTAATGGCTATGTTGCTGGACTCCCACATAGTAGACCACGGTTCGAGTCCCGGACCCGGTGGCTTAAACTCACGCTGGGTGCGTGTGCATGTGTGCCCAAGATCCCGAGAGGAGAATGGAGGAGAAGGGATTGCGGCGTGGCCATCCCCCCGGGGGGTGATTTCTCGCTTTCTATCTCTCTGTCTCTCTCTGTCTGTCTGGTGAGCGCACGCGCCCTATAGCAAAAACCTCTCCAAAAAAAAAAAAATGAATCTGTTAAAAAACCTTCCTGTAGGTCCAGCCTGGGGCATGGTGGTTAAGGTACTAGATTCCAGAATGCCAACTGCACAGTTCAAGGCCCAGACTCAGCAGCTTAAAAAGCATGCCAGGTGCATGTGCATGCATGCCCCAAATCCCAAGAAGAAAATGGAAGGGAAGGGGTAACAGAGTGACCATCCCCCTAGGGGATGCTTCCTTACTTTCTCTCTCTGTTTCTCTCTAGCAGGTACACATACCCTGTAACAAAATTTTTAAAATAAATAAATACATAAAATGTGAAATCTGGGGCTGGCTCCATAGTGCATTGGTGATGAGCTGCTTGAGGAAAGCCGAATCCCATATGGCCATCACGGTTTGAATCCCCACACGCTGGGCACACATACATCAAGTCCCCAAGGCTGGACTGGAGGAAAAAGATAGTGATGTGACCACGCTCTCCCGCTCTCTCACTCTCACGTGCTTGCAAACTATCATGAATAAAGAGAACATTTTAAAATAAAATGTAAAAGGTCGAACAATTGCACTTTTAAAAGATAACATAGGAGGGGACCAGCAGTTAGCGTAATGGCTATGTCGCTGGACTCCCATGTAGTCGACCGTGGTTCGCGTCCCGGACCCGGTGGCTTAAACTCACACTGGGCACGTGTGCGTGCGTGCCCAAGATCCCGAGAGGAGAATGGAGGAGCAGGGATTGTGGTGTGGCCATCCCCCCCAGGGGGTGATTTCTCGCTTTCTGTCTCTCTGTCTCTCTCTGTCTGCTGGCGAGTTTACGCGCCCTATAGCAAAAACCTCTCAAAAAGAAAAAAAAAAAGATAAGATAACATAGGAGAATACTTTTATGATAGCATCATATGCAAAGATTTTCCTATATGAGACATGAAAACCACTGACCATAAGATTAAACATTTATAAATGAGATGTTAAAGTAAAAAAGTTCTGTTCATCAAAAGATACCGTTTTAAAAACATGTAAAGGCAAGCTGGAGACTGAAAGAAGAGATACGCAATATATATTTCTAACAAAGGACTCATTCAGAAAGAATAAAGAAGTCCTTTATGTACTAAGAGAAAGGCAGGGGAGAAAAACTATTAAAGGGGGGGGATGGGCAGGAGAGTTGCTTGCACATCAGAAGAGAATATCTATATGGCCAAAACACATTTGAAAAATGGCCAACCTCATTATTCATCAGCAAAGTGTGATTTTCAACCACAACTACACACCATTTTTTAGTCCATCGGAATGACTAAAACAATTCATTATTGGTGTGGACTAACTAGAACTCTCATGCATTGTTGGTGGGAACACAATTGCTACAACTTTGGAAAACGATTTGGCAGTATCTTTGTTTTTCTTCTATAGGGTGCGTGCACTCACCAGAGAGAGCTAGAAAGACAGAGGAGGGAAGTGAGAAATCACCTCCCAGTGGGAACGGCCATGCTGCAATCCCTTCTCTTCCATTCTCCTCTTGGAATTTTGGGCACTCACATATGCACATGCTACCCACATGTGCACACACACACACACACACACAAACCTGCCGACGGGGACTGCGCTCCTATTCCGGGCCCCCAACATAGAGCGGAAAAGCCAGAAATCAATGCCTGGGGGTCCTCCAGTCTCCAACTTGTCATTTCTGTGTTTGGAGGAGTTCGGGGCGTGCTGGAGCTTTGCACGTCTATAGGCCTTTCACTAGGGATCTTATAAGAGCCATTAATCCTCCTGCAAACTCTGGAGGCCCTTGGGAGGAGGAAGGGACGAATCATTTGGGTGTTGGTGGAGATACAGTCTACGAACAATAGACCCAGTGTTTGTATTAGTCAGGCTGCTCCCGAGAAATAGCGCCGACAGGGTGCGTGCGTAACAAGCGGACTTCAGCAAGTGCATGGAAAGTGAAATTAAAGTGTGAGTTTGTTTTGGTATCCAAAGTTTTGAAATCTCTGCATTTTTTTTTTTCATAAAACGTATTGTCATAAACTTTTTGAAGACTCTCCTGTGTGTGTGTGTGTGTGTGTGTGTGTGTGTGTGTGTGTGGAGAGAGAGAGAAACTTTTAGAAATTGGCTTACATGACCATGGAGGTGCAAGACTAAAATCTGTCAGGTAAGACAGCCGACTGGAGACCCAGAGAGGAGACGCAGTTGGGAGTTGGGAGTCCAAAGGTAGCTGGCTGCCAGAATTATTTTTTTTCTCTTTCTTTCTCCTTCTCTTCCTTCTTTTTTTTTTCAGTTTTGCTACAGGGCAGGTATGCGTACCAAAGAGAGAGAGAGAAAGAGAAAGAGAAAGGGAAAGTGAGAAAGCACTACCTACCCAAGGGGGGTGGCTATGCCGCAATCCCTTCTCTAGTCTTCTCTGAGATTTTGGGCATGCACGCACATGTGCCCGTGGTGTTTTCAAGCCCTGGTTCCATGCCTTGAACTGAGCAGTGTGGGATCCAGCCACGTAACCTCCACATTACCTGCTGGCCCTTCTTTCTTAGGGCAGATCAGTCTTTGTTTTCTAAAGGCCTTCACCTGATTGGGTGAGGCTCACCCTATTATGCTTTACTCCAAGTCCCTCGATTTGAATTAACGTCATTCAGGGAGCACGCTCACAGTAACAGAAGGTTTGACCTAATATCTGACACCGCGGTCCAGTCTAGCTGACACATAAAATGAACCACCACATGGATATAGCGTTCTACGGAAAAATGTGTGTCATGTTCCATCTCTGCCCCACCACACTTGCAAGTCCTACAGAAATAACCATGATTTTCACTTTAACCAGCAGCTAGGAGATGAGAACTCAGTTAAAAGGAAGAACCAATTGGACCAGCTAGTGGCGTGGTGGCTAAGGTGACTTGATCCCACACGGCCAGCTGTGAGGTTCATTTGCCGGACCCAGAGGCTTGAAATACTGGGTGAACGTGCATGCCTGCCCGGAATCCTGAAAGGAAAATGGAGAAGGGATTGCGGGGTGGCTGTCTCCCACGGGAGTACTTTCTCCCTTCCCCTCTGTCTCTGTCTCTCTCCGACTAGCACACTCACCCTCTAGCAAATTAAATATAAAAAAAAAAAGAAGAAGGAAGCAAACCAAGGAAACATTTAGGATCTGAGCCCCGCGAGATAGGCTTCCAAGAATCACATCACCCTGATCCCGGGAGGGCTGAACACACCACTTAAGTAAGAACTCGAAAAACTGGAATTTGTATTTTCTTTCAGGTGGTTCCTGCCAGTATAGACATCTCAAAGGCCCTGGACATTCTTAACAAGCCGAAGTCTGATAGAAGTCCTAACTGTAAACAGTTACGATTTTGAGAGCCGTAGGTGCTCCGCCCTGGTGCAACGCCCCCAGTGGGTACCCAGGGGTATCTGCAAGCTCTCTCCTGATCCACCACAAACCCCTCCACTTACAGAGCTACCCCCACCAGGAAGCCGCCTGGTCACATGGCTTGCCCCTGCCAACTCCCGCTGCATGCAGGGCACCTCCAGCTAATCTGGAAGCTTGAGTAGAAGCCAAGGGGAACAATTATGTAACTCCGAAAGGTTACGCTTGGGAAACACACACACACACACACACACACACACACACACACACACAGAGGCGCACGGCTGCGAGACGCAGCACAGCCCAGGATCTGGTTCCCTGTTGGATTGCTGTAAAGCAAGGAGTTGTCTTAATTATCCCGTCCTCCTGTCTTCCTGGCCGTCCCAATACTCATGTCCGCAAATGAATTAATTGAAAAGCGCTCCCAAGGGCCAGCTTGTTGGCGTAATGGCTATGTCGCTGAACTCCCACGTAGTTGACCGCGGTTCGAGTCCTGGACCCGGTGGCTTAAACTCATGCCGGGCGCGTGTGCATGTGTGCCCAAGATCCCGAGAGGAGAATGGAGGAGAAGGGATTGCGGCGAGGCCATCGCCCCTGGGGGGTGATTTCTTGCTTTCTGTCTTCCTCTGTCTTTCTGGCTGGCAAGCCCAGGAGTGCACATGCCCTACAGCAAAAACCTCTCAAAAAAGATAAACAAAAGTACTCCCAGGGCCTTTCTTTCTTTCTTTCTTTCTTTTTTTGAGAGGTTTTTGCTATAGGGCATGTGCGCTCTCCAGACAGAGAGAGACAGAGAGACAGAGAGCGAGAGATCACCCCCCAGGGGGGATGGCCACGCCACAATCCCTTCTCCTCCATTCTCCTCTCGGGATCTTGGGCACGCACGCACACGCGCCTGGTGTGAGTTTAAGCCACCGGGTCTGGGACTCGAACCAGAGTCGACTACGTGGGAGTCCAGGGACATAGCCATTACGCCAACTGCTGGTCCCCTCCCAGGGCGTTTCTCATGTCACCCACTGCAAGCAATGCAAATGTGGATTCTCATTCCTGTCTGCAGCTATTCGGTCTGTCTTTCCTATCACCGGGCCAGAGGGGGGCCCCTCCCCACGTAGGGGTGCCCATGGCCTGTCCCTGGGGCCTGCGGTGGCTGAGTGGGCGGGGCCAAAAGCCCGACAGGTGCTGGCGGTCAGCAGGAAGCTGGGCTTTCCCAAGACCCCAGGGAGCCTGAAGCAGCAGCATCCGGGTGAACAAGGACACGCCCGCACTGAGCAGCGGCAGCCCCCAGGGGCCGGCGCTCCCCGTCCTCCAGGGTCCCCGGCCTCCTTGCTGCAGAAAGCCCCACAGAGAGCGGCGGAGTCCAGCGGGCCAGCGGGCAGGGCCACAGCGTTTCCAGGTGGTGCAGGGAGCCGGCAGGGCAGGCAGGAGGGGAGGGCCGCCTCAGCTAATCCCTGTGGGAAAGGCGCCCCTGGAGACCAAGGCGGGCGTCCAGGAGCCAAGCCCGCTGCCCAGGAGAGCTAATGCCCCCGCTGGCCCAGGGGACGCACCGGCCCCCCATACTGGGCAGCCTCCCTCCCCAGGCCTGTCCTTCACAGCATGCCCCCTGGGCTCTGGTCATCCCACTTCTGCAGGGAGCGGGGGTGGTTTAGCTCAGGGCCCATTTCTGCTTTGTGCTCTGACAAAAGGAGAAAACCAAGAAAATATAGTGAGATTATCCAAAAACTAAAGGCACTCTGCAATCATTCTTCTCTCTCTCTCTCTCTCTCTTTTTTTTTTTTTTTTGAGAGATTTTTGCTATAGGATGTGTGAGCTCACCAGAGAGACAAAGAGATGGAAAGTGAGAAACCACCCCCCAGAGTGGCCATGCTGCAATCTCTTCTCTTCCATTCTCCTCTCAGAATTTTGGGCACACACATACACGTGCCTGGTGTGAGTTTCAAGCCGCTGGTCCGGGACTCAAACCATGCTCAACCACATGGGAGTCCAGCGCGCTAGCCACTGCCCCACCTGCTGGGCTCGAGGGACTCTACTTAAGTAAAGCTTGCTCCTCCAACTCCAAGTTCCTCCCTGAAATCCAGTCTCCACAGTCTCTGCCTCATTCGTTCAGCGGGGGAAGTGAGTGGGGTGCAAATCCGGCAGCAGCCAGCAGGGGGCCAGGGAGCAGCTGCTGTCACCCCAGGCCAATTTGGGTCAATCCGCTTGGCCACAGCGCTTGTAGGTGAGCGTTGTCGCCACAGTGGTTGTTTTTACATCCTTCCTGACCTATTGGCCCATCATGTCCCTTCAGGCTTCCTGACCCACGAACACCCAAACTTCACAAGAGGCAGCCGAGGAACGTTTTTCGGCCTGTGTCTTCCGTGATCGTTTTGTATCTTGGTTTTGCATGAACTCCTAACATCTGTTTTTTTCAGTCACTCAACAGACACAGTACGCATCCCGATGTGTTAGATAAACTTGTGTCAAGATGTAGTGTTTACTTAGAGGAGACAAAAGATTTGAATTTCTCATAATGAACAGCATAAGGAAGGACCAGCGGTTGGCGTAATGGCTATGTCACTGGACTCCCATGTAGTAGACCGTGGTTCGAGTCCCGGACCCGGTGGCTTAAACTCACACGCGTGTGCATGCATGCCCAAGATCCCGAGAGGAAAAAGGAGGAGAAGGGATTGCGGCATGGCCATCCCCCCGGGGGGGGGGGAGTGATTTCTCGCTTCCTGTCTCTCTGTCTCTCTCTTTCTTTCTGGCGAGGACACATGCCCTATAGTAAACACCTCTCAAAAAAAAAAAAGAAATGAGCAGCATAAAACAAGAGCATTAAGTAAGTATTGTGTTCGATACATCTGTGAATAGGTTTTTTTGTTTGTTTGTTTTTCCTTCCCTCTTAGCAACATTGTTATAAAAAGTCATGAATTTAGAACCTTCCCAGAGGGGGTTGGGGTGACCACAGCTGCTCCCATGGCCCGGCTTTTAGCTGCTGTCCAGAGCCACACTCTGGTCACTTCAGCCACTGCCTGAGGTGGAGGGGCTCCGGAGCCTGCACCCCGGGTCTCACGGCACAGCCCAGCCTGCCTGGCTCACACCATGGCGTCCTGTTCCCTCAGAGGGCTGAGGAGGGCTGACCTAACCCTGGGTGAGCGAGGGTACTGCCCCTCTGTGTCATCTGCGTTTCTGACTAAAATGATTTGACCTTAAAGAAAACTCTCCTGGCCAGTTGACGGTGTGGTGATGAAGGCGGCTGGAGTCCACGTGGCCAACTCCGTGTGTTGGTTCCTGGACCCAGCAGCTTGGAAAACACAACAGGCCCACGTGCAACCTGCGTGCATGCATTGGTGCGTGCCCCAGACCCTGAAAATGAAAGAGGTGGAGGACAAGGGCCTGGAGGCCCCTCCTCCCACCATCCCGTCCTGTCCCGTCGTCTGTGCCAACAGCTGCACCGAGGGAAGCTGCCCTGAGGGCTCAAGTCCCAAGCCTGGAAGAACCCTGAAGACCAGGCATCTAGGCATCTAGTCCCCTGGCTTGGGGAAGGAGAAGGGCAGGGCAGCTCCCGGCTGCGACAGAGTTGCCAGATCAGCAAATAAAATAATTCTTCAATAAAAAAAGGGACCAGCAGTTGGCGTAATGGCTATGTCTCTGGACTCCCATGTAGTCGACTGCAGTTGGAGTCCTGGACCCGGTGGCTTAAAACTCACATCAGGCACATGTGCGTGCGTGCCCAGGATCCTGAGAGGAGAATGGAGAAGGGGTGGCGGCGTGGCCATCTGGGGCCGGGAGAATGCCCTTGCTTTCTCTCTGTCTTCTTGGTGAGCACACATGCCCTATAGCAAATATCTCTCAAAAAAAAAAAAAAAAAAGAGCGAGAATGAGAGAGAAGGTGGAGACAGAGACAGCTGTCCCTTGTGAGAGAAGGTGGAGATGGAGACAGCTTTCCCTTGTGAGAGAAGGTGGAGACAGAGACAGCTGTCCCTTGTGTAGAGCGCCTGCCCCTCCTGGGCCGTGGAGCCCGCGAGGCTCAGGATCAGTCCCCTCTTCCCCTTGCCGTCTCCTGCGCGGAAGTTTTTGGCAAGAAACCCCCCCAAATTCCGTATTTAACAGTAAGTGTGACCCCTTGGCGTTAGGTTTCTTGGTACAGAGTCTCAGAGTGGGGCTGGTGAGGAAATGAACCCCCGGGAGAGGCCCGGGGACAGAAGAGCTAGGCCGACTTTGGTGTGGACCCCGCAGGCCCAGGCCCGAGCACTGCCACCCCCTCGCTGCCGGTGGGTGGAATGCCTGCCCGGCTGTGGGTTCCAGCACTCCCAGGTGCCAACGAGATGCGGTCGGACGACGTGGCAGCACCATTCACCCTCACCGGGACCCGACATGCACAACCAAGTCTACCTTCAGGGACTTCTCTGGCAGCCGATCACGACAGCATCAAAATAGGCAGAATCTCTCAAGGGATTTCTTTCCTTTTCTTTCCTTTTCTTTCCTTTCCTTTCCTTTTCTTTTCTTTTCTTTTCTTTTCTTTTCTTTTCTCTTCTCTTCTCTTCTCTTCTCTTCTCTTCTCTTCTCTTTTCTTTTCTTCCTTTCTTCTTTCTTTCTTTTCCTTTATCTATCTATCTAATCTATCATCTACCTATTTATTTAGAGATTTTTGCTATAGGGCACGTGTGTGTTCACCAGAGCAAGAGAGAGACAGAAAGCGAGAAATCAGAGGGGTGATGGCCACACCGCAGTCCCTCCTCCTCCATTCTCCTCTCTGGACCCTGAGCACCCACGCACCGGGCCAGAGTTCCAAGCAGCAGGGTGTGGGACTTGAACCACAGTCCACTACATAGGAATCCAGCAACGTAACCAGTACTCCATCTGCTGGTCCCTCTCAAGAGATGTCTTTTTCAAAAAAATTTATTTAATTTTATTTGTTATTATTAATTTTTAATTTGACGAGAGGAGAGAGAGAGAGAGAGAAAGTGAGAGAGCAAGCCGCCAGGTCCGCGACTCGAACTGTGGTTGCTCATGTGGGAGTCCAGCGCCTCAACCACCACGTCACCTGCCAGCCCCTCTCAAGAGATGTCTAATGTCAATTGGGTTCAAAACGTCCGGGGCACAACTGTAAGCTGGGTCACGCAGTCGCTGCTACGGCATGAGGACAACTAAGCCACCACGCCCCCTCGCAGAGCCACCCTAGTCACCTGGTGAAGACTGACAACAGAACCACCAATCAGAGCACAGCGTGGTGGGCACGGAGGGGTCACCAGAGAGCACAGAGAACTGCTGTGACCCAGTGTGCACGTGGTGGGACTGAGGAGGGCTGGCTCCCTGGAGGAGGTGATTCCTGACAAGGTCTGGAAGAGCAAGTCCCAATATAAACAAAGGCTTCTCTTCCAGGCAGTGGGGGCTCTACACTAGAAACCCAGCCCAAACAAGGGCCAGCCTGGGGGTGCGGGGACTCTGGCCGAGTTCTGACTACCCCACTCTGCTGGCCCCAGTTTCTTCTGGATCTTCCCCAAAGAGTCTACCGGAATAAGTAGACAGAGGTAAAATTCCCTTTCTCAAGCTTTCTATTTATTGATTTCAATCAAGCAATTCATTCATTTGGGGAGAGCCTCCGAGTGGTCCTGGCCTTGCATCCGAACTTCAGTGAATGAAGGGCCCCTCTGAGGGTGCTCCGCAGAGCGTTCAGGCTGTTCTCTCTTGTTAATGCTGCACAGGCTCCTCTGAGGCCAACGGCGCAGCGGGGCCCCTCAGCTGTTTGCCGGTTCCCATTCTCTGCAGCTCAGCTGTGACTCGGAATTCTGACCACCAGGCAGGCTGTCCGCACTCCCTCTGCCCAAGGACGTGGCCATGAAGGCTGCTCTTGGCTCGGAGAGACCTTGTCCCACCCCCACTCCTACAGCTGCTTCCCCCGACAGCCACGTCGACATCTTTCTGTTCACCCAACTCAGTTCGCGCTGGGGGCGTTACACTAAATCGGGCCTTACCCAACTAAGGTATCTGAAATTAATTCATTGAATGTCTTCTTGGTAGATTGTCCCTTTCTTTTTTCTTTTCTTTCTTTTAAAAATTCACCAGACGGTGAGTGTGCTTGCCACACAAGCCCAGGGTGATTTTTTTTTTTTTTTTTTGGAGAGGTTTTTGCTATAGGGCGCGTGCGCTTGCCAGACAGACAGAGAGAGACAGAGAGACAGAAAGTGAGAGATCACACCCAGGGGGGATGGCCATGCCACAATCCCTTCTCCTCCATTCTCCTCTCGGGATCTTGGGCACGCACACACACGCGCCCGGCGTGAGTTTTTTAAGCCACCGGGTCAAGGACGCGAACCGCGGTGGACTACGTGGGAGTCCAGCGACATAGCCATTACGCTAACTGCTGGTTCCCCCCAGGGTGATTTTTAAGCCATCAGTTCTGGGACTCAAACCATGTAGCTGGCTGTGTAGAATCGAGTTCTTAACCAGCTGTTGGCCCCAATTCTGATATATATATATATATATATATATATATATATATATATATACCCACACACACACACACACACACATATATATATATACACACACACACACACACACACACACATATATATATATTTAATATTCTGATAAATTAAGCATACAGGAAATAAGTAAGAACAGAAAATATTTGAATAGTAAAATTATTAAGTGTAACCTAATAGACGTATTGAGAAAACAGCTTCTTTGGAAAAAAGGGGCAAGATACTTAAATGGCCATGTCACAGAAGTGGGTAATGCACAATACATCTGTGAGGAAAGTGCTTAGCTTTATTATTCAGTGCAAATCGAATGCACAATGAGAAGCCACTCCACCCCGCCAGAATGACTACAATAGAAAAGATAATATGAAGTGTTGACGAAGATGTGGAGCAACTAGAACTCTCGTGTACCGCTGGAGGGAGTGCAAACAGGTACACTTGCTTTGTGAAACTGCTGAGCAGTACCTAGTTATGTGCGTCATACCGCATGAAGTGGCAATTGTACTCTAAGCTGTACACCCAACAGAAAAGGATGACAAAACACACAGATAGCAATGCTAATCACAGCACTTGTCATCATAGCCAAAAACGGGAGAGAAAATGAAATAGTCAACAATAAAGAAGATAAAGTTTAGAGTTGTAATATTGAGTAAAAGATATCAGACACAATAGAATAAGCATACTCTCGTGTATATGAAGTTAAAATCCAGGGGACGGTGTCAGAGGTCAGGCCAGTGGTTATCTCGGGGATCGTGACTGGGAGGGGCAGGATGGAGTAATGCTGATACTGGATCCATGGATGCATTCATTTCATGACTGTTCATCAACTGTACTCTTCTGGTCTGCGCATGTCCCTTAGATGTCATACTTCAATAAACGGTTCACTTAAAAATAAAGTACATTAGTTTAATGAATTATTATTATAATGTCTATTTATTTATTCCATGAGCGAGGAAGAGAGACAGAGAGAAAGAGAGACACTGCAACAGGGTCTTGACACTGCAACCTAGCCCAGTCTCAGCTATCTGAGATCCAGGGCGCTGCATGCCCAGTGCACTTAGGGAGGTCTCTAGGTACGCCCAGAACCTGCCCACGCGGGCTGACCTCGAAGGGCACGGTGTTGTAGTGCAGCACCACCGGCAGCCCCAGTGGGTTCTCAACAAATTCTATAGAACAAATCCACAGGTGAGGGTCTCTGAACAAAATGCAATGGAGTAATATATACTCATTGTAGAAAATTTGGAAAACATAGGAAATAAAAATCAAGAAATGAACATTAAAATTGCCTACGTTCTCGGAACCAGCAGTTGGCATAATGTCGCTGGACTCCCATGTAGTCGACCGCCATTCGAGTCCCAGACCCAGTGTCTCTCTCTGTCTTTCTGGCAAGCACACGTACCCTATAGCAAAAACCTCTCAAAAAAAAAAAATTGCCTACATTCTCAATCCAAACACTTCCACTCAACAGTTTGGTGCATACGCTTCTTGTTTTTACTTATGTATGTTGTAATATGGTTGAACTCACTCTGTATGTATTACTATGTCTGATTTCTTTTTTAAAATTACTGACAGCTTGGGGGTGGGCAGCAGGTGGCATGGTGGTTAAAGCTCTCAATTCCAAATGACTGACCGTGGTTGAGGTTGCAGACCTGGCAGCTTGAAACTCACACCACATGTTTATGCACGCGTGCTCAAAATCCCAAGAGGGGACCGAGGCAGGGCCATTCCCCGGGGATGATTTCTCACAGTCTCTGTCTCTCTCCTGCAAGCGCACATACCCTATAGCAAAACCCTAAAAAGTAAATAACAATTTCACAAAACCTTATTAAATAAATAAAGTAAAAAAAAATCATATTAAACAAATAAAATGAAAAACCTTATTAAATACATCAAATAAAATTATTGACAGCTGGTATGCATTGAAATTGCCCAGAGGGCCAAGGGAGTGAAGTATCATCCTCCACTTTATAATGAGGACTAAGGATTTTTTATGCGGGACTAATCTTTCGAGCATCTTCTAAATTGTGTATATTGACACTCCCGTGGACCACAGTCACAGGCATGACAGGACACACTTTATACTCAGGGACAGGAGGAGAAGGGACTTGGAATGTGAGGTCTGGCCCCTACCCTCCACAGCTTAGCATCTAGTTAGGAAAATCGTGTCCAGAGTCCGGCCACCCCTCCCGCCCTCCCCTTCATAGTAGCGTCTGTCCACCCTTCTGGTGATTTCTCAGCCTGTGTCGTTTGGGTGAGAGAAAATGCTTGCTTTCTCCATCCCCAGTCTTCCACTGCAAGAACCCAGCTGAGCCCACACAGCGTAGGCCCTGGGTTCACATCCCGAGGCTTCCCTGAGCCCACCAGTGTGTACACACATGCCTGTGATCTATGGCTGCTGAGACCTGGCGGGGTGCTGACACGGGCATCCTGTTAAGGATACCTCTTTCTCTCACATGGAAGTAAGTCAACTTTAAAATGAAAAATGTGGGGACCAGCAGTTGTCGTAATGGCTATGTTGCTGGACTCCCATGTAGTCAACTGTGGTTTGAGTCCCAGATCCGGTGGCTTAAACTCACCCTGGACACATGTGCATGCATGCCCAAGATCCTGAGAGGAGAATGGAGGAGAAGGGATTGCAGCGTAGCCATCCCCCCTGGGGGGGGGTGGTGATTTCTCGCTTTCTGTCTCTGTCTCTCTCTCTCTCTGTCTCTCTGGCAAGCGCACGCGCCCTATAGCAAAAACCTCTCAAAAAACTAAATAAAATAAAATAAAATATAAAACGTATATAGCAATGGAAAAGAGCTAGAATAACTAGTATAATCTCAAAGAACAACACTGGCAGATTTATACCAGCAGGTATCAAGATTAATAATAAAACTACAGTGACAGAGATGCTATGGTGTTGGCACAGAAGATCCAGGCAGACCCACAGAACAGACGAATGGCGACTGGATTTTTTAAATGAGCCACACATACACGATGAAATAGTTCTCAGTCATAAAGAACACTGAGATTCTGTCATTTGAAATAGGAGGGAATAGCGCAATGGCTATGTCGCTGAACTCCCATGTAGTCGACCGCGGTTCAAGTCCCAGACCTGGTGGCTTAAACTCACGTCGGGTGCGTGTGCGTGCGTGCCCAAGATCCTGAGAGGAGAATGGAGGAGAAGGGATTGGGGCGTGGCCATCCCCCCTGGGGGGTGATTTCTCGCTTTCTGTTTCTCTGTCTCTATCTGTCTGGTGAGCGCACGTGCCCTATAGCAAAAACCTCTCAAAAACAAACAAACAAACAAGCAAAAACTCCCACTAGGCTCGGAGATTCTGTTAGCAGTAAACGAGGAAGGTGACGTGAGGCGCCCCGGGGCGTGCAGGCGGTGTCTCTGGGTCTCCATGCAATCCTACTCCATTTGGCTTGGGGGAGTAACAGCTTCCTGTAATGGCACGTGCGTGTCACAGGCTCTCCCTTCTCTCTGCCCCTTTCTCCATTTCCACGGCCCTCCACCTAGAACAGAGACTCCCGTCTCATCGCACGGGAGGAATAAGCAGGAGCCAGGCCCCGCGCGAGGGCCGGATGAGAGGCGCGCTGTCTCACCTTCCAGCTCGAGCACCCCGACCCGACCACGACAGCGCCAGTTAGCGCCTGCGGAGTCCTCGGGCCCTGCCTTCCTCCACACGTGCATGCCTCTCGGGCAAAAGCCCTAAGGAGAAGGCTTTCTTCTGAGCAGTCTGCAGCCTCTCCATGTCCAGGGGCCTCATTTTGGAAATCTCTCTTCGATGAACTGAGGACCTCGTGCTTAAGAGAACCTGACGGTAGAGCTGAGCGGCGTCCCGGGTGCCATCGCCTGCATCTTTTTTTTGGGGGGGAGAGGTTTTGCTATAGGGCGCGTGCGCTCGCCAGACAGACAGAGACAGACAGAGAGACAGAAAGTGAGAAGTCATCCCCCAGGGGGGATGGCCACACCACAATCCCTTCTCCTCCATTCTCCTCTCGGGATCTTGGGCACACACGCACACGTGCCCGGCGTGAGTTTAAGCCACCGGGTCCGGGACTCGAACCTCAGTCGACTACGTGGGAGTCCAGCGACATAGCCATTACGCTAACTGCTGGTCCCCTCACCCACGTTTTAAACCATGCTGACTGCTATGTCGGATGGAAGCTCGCCCTCTGACAGTCCCCCACAAGGTGATCCCGGGCAGCGGTGAAGTGGTCACGCTGGCGAGGGAGTCAGACACAGGATTTAAAGGGACCAGCAGATGGCGTAAGGGTCACATCACTGGACTCCCAGAGTCGACCGCGGTTCCAGTCCTGGACCTGGCGGCTTAAAACACACCGGGCACATGTGCGTGCACACGTTCCCAAGATCCCAAGAGGACAATGGAGGAAAAGGGACTGCGTTGTGGCATTCGCCCCTGGGGGAGGGCTGATTTCTCTCTTTCTGTCTCTCTAGTGAGCACGTGTGCCCTCTAGCAAAAGTCCCCCTAAAATAAATAAATGGGATTTCAGGCTGAACTGTGCTGCCCTGAGTAAGCCGGAGCCTCTCTGAGGCTGAACCCAGGCCCAGTCGCTGTGCGGCCCTGCCCGCTCAGAGTTTAGCAGCCGACCGGCACCTAAGGGGCTTCGACAAGCGGCAACTGGAACAGCGTAGCAGAGCGGCTCCCTGGCCTGGAGGCTAGGGCAGCTCCACCCCACGCGGCCGCCTGCAGTTCCAGGCCAGACCCAGCGCTCCAGAAACACACGGGGTGCCAGTGTGCTCACCGTCCCCAGAGGAGGGAGAAACAGAGGAGGGACTGCAGGGTGACTGTGTCCCACGGGGTAGATGAGGGTTCTCCTAGCCCTCTGTCTCTGTCTCTCTGTCTCTCTCTCTCTGGAGAGCACATTCACTTTCTGGCCAAAAAAAAAAAAAAAAAAAAAGAGAGAGAAGAAAGACAAACAGAAAACAAAGACGACAAAGACGGTTCCTAGAGCAGCTTTGAGCTCGGGCTGTGCTTCTCTGTCTGACCTCACAGTCGCCTGGACAGCTTTGTGAAGTCGGGTGCCACGGAGCCCCTGCCCAGGGTTTCTGGGGGTGGACCCAGGCGTCCGTTGTTTTTAGGCCTCCCAGGGGTGTCCAGCACAGGGACATGATTGACAAGCCCCCCAGGGCACCTTCTCTGCTGGCTACACACAGACACTTGAGCCAACTGTCCGGATCCACACGCCCCCCAGGGGCCAGAGGGAGACAACCACACAGCCCAGACTGCAACCCCCAACACCCCAGCAAAGCATTCCCACTGCAGAGTGCGGCCTGCAGCCCACGGCCCTCCCTGGCCCTCCGTGGACAAAGGGAAACAGCCAAGATGCCCGCTCCGCACAGGCCTGGTGCTCTGGTCTGCCGTCTGTCCCACTGAGGCCCCAGCTGTTTGTCTCCAGCCGGGAGCCAGCGGCAGGGCCCGCCCACTTGCCCTGCCATGGGCGCTGGCCTTTCTGTTCTCAGAACACCCACAGCTCGCAGATGCCCTCCGGGAAAGACTGAGCAGCCCCGGTGCTGTTTACCTTCCACACAGGAAGCGGGGAGCCCAGCGGACCCAACACCCGATGCTCCCCCAGGGCTCATCCCGCGGGTGACACGTTAACAGAGAAACGAAAAACACAGGGAGCCCGAGAGTGGGACTTTCCAGGGGCCACTGCACGCTGCCCTCTGCTGCTTCCCGAGGGCGGGAACTGTGCTCCTGACCCTGGACCCACAAGGGATTTCTTTTGTCTTTTTGTCCTCTTCCCTTTTTTTTTTTTTTTTTTTTAGAGATTTTTTCCTATAGGGCCCATGTGCTTGCGGAGAGACAGAAAGCAAGAAATCATTCCCCAGGGGGATGGCCACGCTGCAGTCCCTTCTCCTCCTTTCTCCCCTTGGGGTCTTGGGCACACTCACACAGGTGCCTGTGGTAGTTTCAAGCCTCCGGGTCCGGGACTTGAACCGCAGCCGGCCACGTGGGAGCCTGATGATGTAACACTACACCACCTGCTGGCTCCACGCAGGGGATTTCTGGGTAGGAGTGTGGGCGGCTCCTCCTGAAGCACTGTGGCAGGGAACGGTGTGGAGGGAGATGAGCAGAAGAGTGGGAAGGAGAGGGCCGGGGATACGGGTGGGGGAGTGCTTTGGCTTCAGAAATGCGTCTGCCAAAGAGGAAAAATGGAAAACGAAGTAATTAAGAGGGAGGGATAATGTGGAACAAGGTGGAATAGAAGGAAAGGATACTGAAAAAATTTTTTTTGGTTTGTTGAACAATAGAACAATGGATACAATTTTTTTTTTTTTTGGAGAGGTTTTTGCTATAGGGTGTGCACTTGCCAGAAAGACAGAGAGAGAGAGACAGAGAGATCGAAAGCGAGAAATCACCCCCCCGGGGGGATGGCCACGCCACAATCCCTTCTCCTCCATTCTCCTCTCGGGATCTTGGGCACGCATGCACACGCGCCCGGCGTGAGTTTAAACCATCGGGTCCAGGACTCGAACCATGGTCGACTACGTAGGAGTCTAGCGACTTAGCCATTATGCCAACTGCTGGTCCCGCAATGGGCACAATTTTAAAACTATCCATTGATTAGTTATAATCGCCAGAGGATGCGTGCAAAAGCCAGAGAGAGACAGACTGACAGAGAGGGGCAGGGAGAAAGCACCCCCAGGGGGTGTCACGCACTCCCCTTTCTGTTTCTCCACCCTGTGGGGATTTCGAGCAGGCGTGCACATGCGTCTGGCATGTCTCTGACGTGTGCTTTCCACACCGCCAGGGCTGGGATTCAAACCACGATGGCCATGTGGGATCTGACTCCCTCAACCTGCAGGTCAAGGGGCCAGACTTTTATTTATTTATTTTTTTTAGTTTTTTGCCATGGGGGCAATGTGCTTGTCAGAGAGAGACAGTGAGAAGGAAAGAGAGAAATCTCTCTCCAGAGGGGATGGCCACACTGCAATCCCTTCTCCTCCACGCTTCTCTGGGGATTTGGGGCGCACATACACACATGCCTGGGATGTTTTTTAAACCAGTGGGTCTGAATCAATCTGTGTGGTCAACCATGTGGGAACCAGTGCCTTAACCACCGGGCCCCTGCTGGCCCAAAAAAGAAAATTATTTTTAAAAATCCACAAAAGCAGGACCAGCAGATGGTGTAGTGGTTACGTGGCTAGACTCACACACGGTCAACTGCGGTTTGAGTCCTGGACCCGGTGGCTTCAAAATGATGCCAGGAGCATGTGACATGTGGCTAAGATCCTGAGAGGAGAATGGAGGAGAAGGGATTGCGGCATGGCCATCCCTCCTGGGGATGATTTCTCACTTTCTCTCTATCTCTATCTCTGTCTCTGTCTCTGTCTCTCTGGCAAGTGCACATGCCCTAAGGCAAAACCTCTATTTAAAAAAAATTAACAGTAAACAAAAAACCACAAAGGGAGAGGAGAGTGACAGACGGGCCCACAGAGGACTGAGCGCAGTGAAAGAAGTTAGGTGTTGGGGGGGGGTATGGGAGGGGGCTGGGGGAGTTGGCAGATTCCACGTGACTGACCGTGCGTGCCCTAAATCCCAAGGAGAGGGACGTGGTTGGGATGCTGGACTCCCACATCGCTGACTGCAGTTCAAGTCTCAGGCCTGGAAGCTTGCTTTCTCACCTTCCTTTTCTCTCATTGTCTCACTCTGGTCAAATTAAAAAAAAAAATAAACAATGATGACTAAAATTAAATAAAAATAAAAAGGGGGACTGAGTGCGCATGCCCGCTGGGAGAGCTTTCTCCCTCTGGGAGAGCGTGCACAGAGTAGCAGTTATCACCTCTGGGAGGCAGGAGGGAGGGAGAAGCAATTGGTGGGGAGGGGAGCCGGAACACAATCCGAGTATTCATTTTCTTAACCTGGGGGGAGTATGTTTATTGCATTATTTTTCTTTAAACCACACACATGCATGCTATGTCCCCTTCTTATATGTGATACTTTTGTTTGCAAACTTTTTTTTTTTCTCTAGAGGGCACGAATGAGATGGGAGAGGGCAGCAGAACCCCACGAGGGTGGTCACACGGCAACCCCTTCCCACCATCTCCCCTCCTGGCGGAATCCTGGGCACGCATGCGCACTGGTGCAGTGGCTGTCTCAATCCGCCCGGGCGAGACTCAAACCACGCGGTTGGCCACCTGGGATTAGCTGTTTTACCCACCAGGCCGCAGAGCCAGCTCGCATATGATCCATTTCACAATAATGCCTTTTTAAAAAAACATCAAGAGGGAAGATTACGAAATAGCGAAGACAATAAGGAAGGAGCAGAAGAAGGAAGATAGAAAGTGGGAAAGAAAAGGATGAGGGTAAGAAAGTCGTCTGCAGAGACGCGAACTCCGACTAGCTGAGCGGCAGACATCTCAGCGCGGCTGCGGCCTGCAGGCCGGTGCTCGACCCACGTCCCTGGGCGGCGTCCTCACTCACCGGGGCTCCCCAAGTGCGTTCCGGGGTGCGGAGGCATCCTCACGGCGTGGGCACCCACAAGCTGAGGAGGACTGGCGTTGGCCTCTTTTTCCCTTTTGTTTTCTTTATTAATGGCGGAGAGCTCGCGCGTGTACATACATGTGACAGGGAAACTGAGACAGAGAGATGGGGAGATCAAGAGAGAGGACCACCCTCCATACTGTACTCACACATGCTCCCCTTCCTCAGTCTTCCTGAGCGTTTAATCTTGTGTCTCTGGCAATCTGGACTGCGGATTCGAACCATGGTCACCATGCAGGGATCCAGCTTCTTTTGAACAGTGCATTAACAACATGCTGTGGAGCCAGCCCCTCCCACCTTATTTTCTAAAAGTAGAGACCCTTGGGCCTGAATCTAAGGAGGTTTGTGTGTGTGTGTGTGTGTGTGTGTGTGTGTGTGTGTGTTTCTTTGCCAGAGGGGGCATGTGCTGACCAGAGAGAGACAGAGAAAGAGGGAGAGAGACAGAGGGGGGGGGAGGGGGAGAGGGGCACGCCACATCACAGTCCCTTCTCTGTTTCTCCACTCTTTCAGGATCTGGGTCCTCACACACGTCTGTCAGAGTGTTTTTCAAGCACTGGTGCTGAGATTCGAACCACACCGTTGGCCGTGTGAAATCTGGCTCCTTTAACCACTAGACTGTGGGGATAGTCAAGGAGTCTGTTTTTTAAAAAGTTCATTTATTTGGGCCAGCTGGTGGTGTGGTGGTGAAGGTGCTGGATCCCACATGGCTCACTCTATGGTTCGAAAACCAGATCTGGCAGCTTGAAAACCAGACCAGGTATGTGTGCATGCATGCCCAAAATCCAGAGAGGAGAGTGGAACAGAAGGGATTGTAGTGTGGCCATCAACCCTGGGGGTGAGTTCTCACTTTCTCTCTTTCTCTGGTAAGTGTATGCTTTCTATTACAAAAGTCCAAAAAAAATGAACTTTTTAAGAGTTTATCTATGGACTGGCAAGTGGTATGGTGATGTCGCTGGACTCCCACATGTCCATCTGTGGTTCAAGTCCTAGACCTGGTGGCTTTAAAATTATGCTGGGAGCATGTGCACGTGTGTCTAAGACTCCAAGAGGAGAATGGAGGACTGCGGTTTGAGTCCTGGACCTGGCAACTTGCTTTCTCACTTTCCCTCTCTCTCTCTTTCACTCTGTCTCTCTCTGGTCAAATTTAAATAAATAAATGAATAAAATTAAATAAAATGCTTCCTTAAAAAAAGGGTTTGTTTATTCCTTCCATAAGTGAGAGTGACAGAGAGACAATGTCCCCAACGAATCTGATGCCACCACCCATTCCCAGCCTCAGGCAGCCCTGAGTCATGGATAAGCGTGTGGCTGGTGTGCTCAGAGGGCTGTGGGCTTGAACCAGGAACTTTCCACATGAGATTGCCTCATGGAGGGCTGTGTTTCCCTGCTGTGCCACCACCAGCCCTTGCAAAGTCTTACTCTCAGTAAGTCATTGTCCTTAAGCCTCGGGCTCCTCTGTCTAACTGCCTGCTGGACATGGCTCTTTGGCCGTCCACACAAACACCCACCACCCGCCCCGGGATGAGAGTCGTGGGAGCTGGCTTTGTCTCCTCCCTCATCCTCTTGCTCCATATATATCAACTCTGGACTTTTTCTCTTTCTTTTTTTGTTTTCTTAAGAGTTTTTTATTGGGGCCAGCAGATGGTGTAATGGTTACATCACTGGACTCCCACATAGTTAGCCAGGGTTCAAGTTCCGGACCAGGTGGCTTAAAACTCACGCTGGGAATGTGTGTGTGCGTGCCCATAGTCCTGAGAGGAGAATGGAGGCGAAGGGATTGCGGTGTGGCCTTCCCCCCAGGGGGTGATTTCTCACTTTCTGTCTCTGTCTCTTCGTCTCCAGCTAGCTCATGTGCTCTATAGCAAAACAAACAAACAAACTCTCTAAAAAAAGTTATTTAACTTTATTTATTATTTCTTAATTTGCTATAGAGCACACACACTCACTAGAGACAGAAAGAGAAAATGAGAAAGCAAGTTGCCAGGTCCAGGACTCGAACTGCAGCCAGCCATGTGAGAGTCTAGCGCCTTAACCACCACACTGCCTGCTGGCCCCAGCTCTGGACTTTTCCAATGCTCTTTTATCTCTCTCAAGTCTTGGGTGTATTTCCTCCTGTCCCACTATCCCACCAGAGTTCAAGGTAACGCCATCTTTCTTAGATAACGAGACTAGCTGCTTTTCGAGAATAGATTCTAGATCTCAGGCTGGGTGTCCTCAACGTCTCCCTCTGCTTACCCCAGAATGGCCAAGCTGGAATACAGATCTCACTGTGTCACTCACCTCTTTAAAACCTGAATGGCTAAGACCAGCAGTTGGCATTGTGATTACGTTACTGGACTCCCACGTTGTTGACCGCAGTTTGAGTCCCAGACCTGGTGGCTTAAACTCACACCAGTCATGTGTGCATGCGTGCCCAAGATCCCAAGAGGAGAATGGAGGAGAAAGGATTGCGGCACGGCCATCCTCCCTGGGAGGTGATTTCTCGCTTTCTGTCTCTCTCTCTCTCTGTCTTTCTGGCAAGCGTACGCACCCTATAGTAAAGACCTCTCAAAAAATAACAACAACAACAAAAAACCTGAATGACTGCCCACCACCTATGGGCTCAAGGGCAAGCTTCTGACTGCACATGCCAAGTCCCACAAAATCAGTCTCTTCTCCTCTTCAGCTGTAGCCTAACTTTTGATGCAAACTTCACAACTCCCCCCCACCCCCGCCAAGATGTCGTTACTGCTCTCTCCACACAGGGAGACCCTCCTTCATGGCTCTCCCACCTCAACCTTGGTCGGCCTCTCGTCCTCCCAAGATCACCGGTCATGTCCTGACCAGGCAGCAGCTTCTCAGGGGCTGCCAGCTGTTGTCCAGGTCAAAATCCTGGCCTGGGGTTATCAGATAGTCCATGGTTCTTTGTTCCAAAGAAAAAATTTTTCAAATCTCAGTTTTAAATGAGAAATCTATTTATTTTTATGTGAAATTTCCCAATGTTTCAACAAGGTCTCAATTTTTTAATGAACATTGTTGAGTCAGCAAAACACATCTGGAGTCTGAATTCAGATTGTGAGTCACCATGAAACAAATTAGGGCAAGGTGTTTCACCCTAGTTTATCCATTTATTTATTTTCTTTTTCTTTTAGGAATAATTTATTTCATTTTATTTATTTATTTATTTATTTATTTATTATTAAATTTGGTATAGGGCACATGTGCTTACCAGAGGGGAAAGGAGTGAGAAAGCAAGCCGCCAGGTCTAGGACTTGAACCTCGGTCGGCCATGTGAGAGTCCAGCATCTTAACCAACATGCCATCTGCCGTCCCCCAGATTTTCTTTTTAATAATCCAATTAATTATTCTTTATTTCTCCAAGAGTAAAGTTCATGGCTCCCTGTACAGATATAACCAACAGATTGTTCAAAATAATAGAAGTCACATTTAGTTTTCATTTTTAGGAAAAAAAATTAGATATTTTTAAACCTAATATAATACTTCAATATTTAGAAATTTACAACCACCATGGATATTGGATTCTCTATTTAAAATATTAAAGAATGTTGGACTCCACAGATGACAGGGTGATTGAGGTGCTGGACTATGGTTCGAATCCCAGACCTGGTGGCTTTCTTTTTTAATTTCCTTCTTTCTCTCTTTCTCTCTGGTGAGTGCACAAGCACTATAGTAAATTAAATAATAATAATAATAAATTAATTTAAATTAAATAATTCTTAAAATATTAAAGAATTTTTTAAGCCATGAAAGTTTAAGTAAAAGACCAGCAGATAGTGTAATGGTTATGTCACCTGACTCCCACATAGTTGACTGCAATTTGAGTCTTGGACTGGGCAGCTTAAAACTCAGGCCAGGCGCATGTATGTGCATGCCCAAAATCCTGAGAGGTAAATGGAAGACAAGAGATTATAGCATGGCCATCTCCCCTGGAGGGTGATTTCTCACTTTCTGTATCTCTTTCTCTCTGTCTCTCCAGTACGCCCTATAGCAAAAATCTCTCTCAAGAAAAAAGAAAGTTTAAGTAACTGTACATAAAGGAGAAATAATTTCTAGCCTCAAGTGTCCTTCCGCTCAGCCTTGGTGTCGTGGGGAAGCTGTCACATGTTTCTCTCTTGTGTACCCATAATTCCCTTAACCCGGTGCCACCACCACATCCACCATATTGTCGCATATCCTGAAATGTTCGTTTCCTTCAAAAGACTATAAGCTCCACGGGAACCAGCAGTTAGCGTAATGCTATGTCGCTGGACTCCCACGTAGTCGACTACGGTTCGCGTCCCGGACCCGGTGGCTTAAAACTCACGCCAGGCGTGTGTGTGTGCGTGCCCAAGATCCCGAGAGGAGAATGGAGGAGAAGGGATTGCGGCGTGACCATCCCCCCTGGGGGGTGATTTCTTGCTTTCTGTCTCTATGTCTCTCTCTGTCTGTCTGGCAAGTGCACGCACCCTATAGAGAAAATCTCTCAAAAAAAAAAAAAAAAAAAAAGACTATAAGCTCCTGGCGGGAACTAATAAAATATCTCCAGGGTTGTTCAGTAAAGCAGCAACAACAGCGCCTGGCAAGCACAGTGAGGAATGAGCAAGCACTTATTTAAAAAGTGTATGGCTCAGCTGTGGGGACACGAGCTCGGGAGGGGACACAGCAGGAGACCCCTACAAAGGGGGACAGGTTTGGTCCCGGCCCAACGTAGACAGGCCTGGCACGTCCCATGGTCCCAGCCACTTGGAAGGCTGGAGCAGGGAGGATAGGGACTGGAGGGACCCTGTCAAAAATACCTCTCTCTTCCTCCTGCACTTTATCTCAAATAAATAAGTGAATTTTTATTTATTTATTAATTTTTTTGGAGAGGTTTTTGCTATAGGGCACGTGTGCTTGCCAGAAAGACAGAGAGAGACATAGAGACAGAAAGCGAGAAATCACCCCCCAGGGGGGATGGCCACGCCACAATCCCTTCTCCTCCATTCTCCTCTCGGGATCTTGGGCACGCACGCACACGCGCCCGGCGTGAGTTTAAGCCACCGGGTCCGGGACTCGAACCGTGGTTGACTACATGGGAGTCCAGTGACATAGCCATTACGCTAACGGCTGGTCCCAGTGAAATTATTTTTCATGAGCTACTATAGTGTCTGTTTCTATTTCTTATAATAACTGAAAGAGTGAAAAGAAAAATAAAGTCAACTTGAACTGAAAATCTGGGTTGTGGGAAAAGTCATGATGCGTTTTTGCATAGAAATACAGAAAAATACATCATGATTTTTCCAATGCTCTAATAGTTGCTAAGGGGCCAGCAGGTAGCTTGGTGGTTAAGGTTGCTGGGTTCCCACACGGTGGACTGAAGTTTGAGTCCCAGATCCAATGGTGTGAAACACACCAGGAGTATATATGTGTGTGCCCAAAATCCCAAGAGGAGAATGGAGAAGGGATTGTGGTGTGGCCTTCCTCCCTGGGGAGTGATTTCTCACTTTCCCTCTCACTGTCTTTCTCTGTCTCTCCGGCAAAGGAAGGTGCAAAAAACTAAAATAAATAAATAAATAAATACAGCTAGTTGCTATGGCACTAGCCATAAATCATAGGAACATATTCTATTCCTGTATTCCTCAGAAATCCCCAAGCCCAGATCAAATCTCATGTGAAAACCTGGGGACTGTGTCATGGCCATTGTACATAGGGACGAGCTGGGGCTTGGGAATGTTTTGCTAGAGGGTTTTTACTGCTGTTGTTTGTGTTGTCACTGATTTAACAAGCGCTCCCCTAAAGCATTCACTCGGGAAACCCACGAGAACAAACGAATACGTGCAGGACGGTTCTCTCATGTCCGTATTTTTCTGTTGCTAAAGCCACAATGCCCACAGTGATGTCTAAGATGCCTCAGGGACTGGGACCTTCGACTTTTGACCCGGCATCACACCAAGAAGGCAATTTCTGGTTTGAAAAGCTGTCCTTCCAAATTATTTCTGACTCGATGATAGATCTGTCCACTCCCTGTGCCTGAAGTAAGGTCCCAAGGGAAGAGCGAAGGGTGACAATAGGATGCATGATTTTGTTCCCAGCGTCCTTCTGCTTGGCAAATTCAGCTGATTAAAAGTAATCTAGAAAATTCGGAAAAAGTGACATCATGCACAATTGAATTTTCCACTCTGTGGAATCACAGCACATTTCCACAGAATTCTAGAATAGTCTGGGACCAGCAGTTAGCGTAATGGCTATATCGCTGGACTCCCACGTAGTCGACCGCCGTTCGAGTCCCGGACCCGGCGACTTAAACTCACGCCGGGCGCGTGTGCGTGTGTGCCCAAGATCCCGAGAGGAGAATGGAGGAGAAGGGATTGCGGCGTGACCATCCCCCCTGGGGGGTGATTTCTCGCTTTCTATCTCTCTGTTTCTCTCTGTCTGTCTGGCGAGCGCACGCGCCCTATAGCAAAGAAAAACCTCTCCAAAAAAAGAAAAAAAAAAGAATTCTAGAATAGTCTGGAATGACAAACTCTTACTTAAAATATCTTTGATTGAGCCACTATACCGTGTACTCTGGATGGGAAAACTCATTTTGTATGCTGCAAGGACAAACAGGGAATGAATGTATTTATACTATTTATAAATAAATAAATAAAGCAATGCTTCAACATCTGACTAGCTAAAGGTAACTCATTAACTCAACAGTCAAACATCAATACTATGACTTCCTGTGCTGCAGTAGGGCTGCCCCAGTAGCTATGGCTGCTTCGGTAACTACGACTGCCCGGGTAACTACAGCCCGGCTCTGCCTACAAGGGGTTGTCTGGGAGAAACCAGCAGGTAAGCAGACCACGCTCATTCCGCTCCGTGCTCCCTCTGGGAAAGGTTAGGGTGGACAGTTGTGCCCATTGTGAAAACCCACCAGGGCCTTCCTGAGAGTTTTACTCAGATCCCCGCTCAGATTTTCCCAGAGCTTTTCGGAATGAGATGCAAACCTTGCCCTAAAACAAAACAAAACAAAACGAACAACAACAAAAAAAAGAACAAACAAAAAGCACACCTAATCACCTCTCACTGAGATGTCATCCCAGATTTGAGCTGGTGACCATTCGCTGCTTCAAAGGGAACCGACTGAAAAGCCCGCTATGGGTTTCCCTATGTGGACAAGTGTCTGATCTTGTTTTACTCATCGCGAAGTTATTTGCTGTAATAATAACTTGTGGCAGTGAGTTCTCCCGGGTGACTATTCACCGTGAAAGGGAAAGCGCTCTTTGGATTTGGGGGATGAGCTGGTTGACAGCTGCGGGAAAGGGGCCATTGGTCGCTCCCTCCGCTGCGGATATGGGTGGGGAAGGGTGCCAGGAAATTTGGCGCCTGGCTCTCCTTCTGCTTCCCTGTGCAAGCCATTCAATCGCTCAGCACCGTCATCTACAGAAAGAGAATAAAACCGCTTTAGGAACCAACCTCCCAGGCTGGTTTCCTGGCACAGCCTCTTTGCAGATACACAGTGACATGGTGGCGCACAGATCCACTCAGGGCCACCGTGGGGCGGCAGCACAGAGGCCACGGCCATGCGTTCTACCGTACACAGCTGCCAGCTTCACATCCTAAGGAGCCCTTCCTTCCTCTCATCCCCTTCGCCCGGTCTCTGGAGAGCCCTTTGGACAAAGGCTTTAAACATCCCATCATCAAATCAAGGCATTTATTGGGCACCTAAATCAGGTCTCAGACTAAGAAGCGCAGGGCAATGCTTCTCAAAGAGCAGTCCGGAACTCTGGGTGGTCCCATGCTCTTTCCGGAGCTCTATCGGCCGGCCGGAAGCCAATAGACACGTGGAGTTGACTGGAACAGAAATGAAAAGTTCATTGGGGGACCAGCAGTTAGCGTAATGGCTATGCCGCTGGACTCCCACGTAGTCAACCGCGGTTCGAGTTCCGGACCCGGTGACTTAAACTCATGCCGGGCGCGTGTGCGTGCGTCCCAAGATCCCGAGAGGAGAATGGAGGAGAAGGGATTGCGTCGTGGCCATCCCCCCTGGGGGGTGATTTCTCGCTTTCTATCTCTCTGTCTCTCTGTCTGTCTGGCGAGCGCACGCGCCCTATAGCAAAAACCTCTCCAAAAAAAGAAAAAAAAAAAAAAAAAGTTCATTGGTACGGTTTCAGGTCGCAACTGGCAACTAATCTTTAAAAATACTATCACTTGTTAAGTTTTTGCGCAGCATCAAAAAAAAACTATTTACAAGTATTTGAAAAGGCTAAAAAAATACTCTTCTCTTTTCCAACGATGTATCCCAGTGGGGTTGAATTGTCTTCCTGTACTTCAACTAAAACAATTTATTGCAAGAGATAGAATATAGACACAGGCATGAGAATCCAACTGTCTTCTAGCAAACCAGAGATCTGGAAAATAAAAAAACAATTCCTTTGTTTTGGAAATTATAGCTATTTTTATCAAAATAAATGATTTGTATTAATATATATTGGGCATATTGTTTCAAATGAATTAAGTATTTTTAAATGTCTGTTTTAGTGTTCAATATATTATCAATATGGGACCAGCAGTTAGCATAATGGCTATGTCTCTGGACTCCCACATAGTTGACCGCGGTTCAAGTTCCAGACCTGGTGGCTTAAAACTCATGCCAGGCGTGTGTGCGTGCATGCCCAAGATCCTGATTTCTCACTTTCTGTCTCTCTGTTTCCCTCTGTCTGGCTGGTGAGCGCACGCGCCCTATAGCAAAAACCTCCCCCCCCCAAAAAAAAAAAGAAAAAAAATATTATCAATATGTATAATCAATATAAGTGAGCTCTTTGCTTCCAGTAATTTTTTTGGCTTATTTATTTATTTATTGAGAGAAAGACCCTGGGTAAAGTCCCACCATGCTGCAATCCTCCACTCAGCCTTGTAGCTAGCCGGGATCGTGGGCACACCCACAGGTGAGCCCGGTGTGATCAGGGTGACGCAGTAACTTTCCACATGGCTCCAGCGTCTTACAGTGGCCTGCACCACCTACCTGCACCATCGTGGCCAGGACTCTATAATTATTTTTTAAATAATTATGTATTTAATTTCATTATTATTATTATTATTATTATTATTATTATTATTATTTGTTATAGGGCACATGCACTCACCAGGGAGAGACAAAGAGAGGGAGAGAGAGAAAGAGGGAAAGTGAAAAAGCAAGCTGTCAGGTCCAGGACTTGAACCATGGTCAGCCATGTGGGAATCCAGCACCTTAACCATCACACCACCTGCTGGCTCCAGGACTCAATAATTGTTTAAGCCTTTTATTTTAAAATAATTGTAGATCAGTATGTGGTTATAAGCAATACTACAGAGAGAGTGTGCCTATTAGTTTTCTGAGTAACAATGGAACATCTTACAAAACCATAACATAGTATCAGAAGCAGATTATGGGCCTTGATACAGTCAAGATTCCAGCACCCCAAGGGTCCTCCTCTCACCTCAACCCCTTTCTTAACCCATTACAATCACTACACTGTTCTCCATCTCTATAATTTTATTATTTCAAGAATGTTAAATAAATAGAACATCTTAACTCTGGAATTGGCCTTTTCCCCTCAGGATCACTTTTTGGAGATGTATCTAGATTTTGGCATGTATCAATAGTTCATTTGTTTTTATTACTGAGTAATATTCTGTGGTATGGGTACACCATGATTTGCTTAGCCATTAACTCATTGAAGGGCATTTGTGTTGTTTCCAGTTTTCAGCAATTACAAATACAGCTGCCATATACGTTCTTGTACAGGCTTTCGTGTAAACATAACTTTTCATTTCTTTGAAATAAATACCCAGGAATAGAATTGCTTAGTCATATAGTAGTTGCATGTTTAGTTTTTAAAAAAACTGCCAAGCCACTTTCCAGAGTGGCTGCCATTTTACATTCCCACCAGCAACATATGAGTGAGCCAGTGTCTCTGCAACTCCACCAGCATGTGCTGTTGCGATGTCTTGTTTAGCCGTTCTGTTATGCTCGTAGTGATGGCTCACTGTGGTTTCAGTCCACATTCCTTTAGTGGCTAACGATGTTGAACATCCTTTGATGTGCTTACTTGCTCTCTTTATCTTCTTTGGTGAAACATCTCTTTATGTCTTTTGATAGTATTCTAATTGGACTATTTGCTCTTTTACTGTTGAATTTCAGGAATTCTATTTACACTCCAGATAATCATCCTTTGTTGGATGTGTGGTTTGCAATTATTTTTTCCCACTTGGTAACTGGCCTTTTCATCCTCTTTACAAGGGTCTTTCTTGGGGCAAAACTTTTAATTTGGATGACATCCAATTTATCAATATCTTCTTTTATGTTGTACCTTTGCTATTAAGTCTAAGAACTCTTTTTTTTCTTTTAAAATCCTAAAGATCTTATTTTTTCCAAAGTTGTATGTTTTACATTTATATCTGTGATCCTTTCTCTTTTTTTCAGACAGAGACTGTGTTGTGATCCTCCTGCCTCAGCCTCTTGAATTATTGAGATAATAGGTACACGCCATTGCCTGGCTTTTAGGTTGGACTAGGAATCAAACCTGGACTTCCATGTGGTCTTACTCTATGGATTACAGTGTTTTAGGAGCATGACTCTACAGATGGGACCTGCAACACATTTTGAGTTAACCTTCAATATAAGGCGTAAGACAGACAAAGGTTCATTTTTTGCCCATGGAAGTCCAAGTAGACTTCCAGACACATTTGTTGAAAAGGCTATCATTTCTCTATTGAATTTCTTTCATATCTTTGTCAAAGATCATATTTGTGTGGGTCTAATTCTGGGTTCCATGGATCTGTATGTATATTCCTCTACCAATAGCATGCATCCTTGATTATTGTAGCTACCTATTAAGTTTTAAAGCTGGAAAAATGAATGCATACCGTTTTATTCTTCTTTTACAAAATTATTTTATGTATTTCATTTTCTTTGTTTTTCAGAAAAAATTTTTTAAATAATCTTGTTTACAAATAGAAAGAAATCTCAGGACCAGCAGTTAGCATAATGGCTATGTTGCTGGACTCCCATGTAGTCGACCGCGGTTCGTGTCCCGGACCCAGTGGCTTAAAACTCATGCCGGGCGCATGTGCGTGCGTGCCCAAGATCCTGAGAAGAGAATGGAGGAGAATTGATTGCGGCATGGCCATCCCCCCTGGGGGGTGATTTCTCACTTTCTGTTTCTCTGTCTCTCTCTGTCTGTCTGGTTATTTGCTATTTGCGCCCAATAGCAAAAAAACTCTCAAAAAACCCCAAAAAAACCCAAACGAATAAAAAGAAATCTTGCTTTGATTTTGATATAAATTATGTTAAACCTGTATATAAGTTTAGAGAGAGTTTACATCTATACTATTGATATATTAAATCTCTCAATCCATGAACATAGTATATCTCTCCATTTATTTAGATCTACTTTAATTTCTTTCTTCAGCATTGTGTACTTTTCCACAAACAAGTCTTAAACATGTTTTTATCAATTTAAACACAAAAATTTCCATTTTGAGCTATTATAAATCCTGTTATATTTAAAATGTTATGTTTCATGTATTTATTAACAGTATATAGAAGCACAATTGATTTTTATATGTTGATCTTGTATCCTACAGCCTTATAGGGTTAATTCTCAGACTGTTTTGATAGATTCCTTGAAGATCTCTATGTAGGCAATTGTGTCCTCTGCAAATAGGGACAGTAATAATTTCTTCTCTTCCATTCTGTATGTGTTTATTTCTTTTCCTTGCTCTGTCACATAGCTAGAAATTCTAGCACTATGTTGAGTTAGGGTGGTGAAAGTGCAAATTCCCACCTCATTCCTGATCTTAGAGTGAATATATTAGGTCTATCATTAAATATAGTGTTAACTGTAGGTATTTTTGTACATACTCTTTGACAAGTTGAAGAAATTCTCTTTTGTTCTTATTTTTCTGAAAGTTTTTTTTTAAATCATGAATAGGTATTAATTTTTTTCAAAAGCTTTTGCTGTATAAATTGATATGGTATGTGCTTTTTCTTTTTTAGTCTGTTAATATAATGGATTACACTGATTGATTTTCAAATGTTAAACTGGTCTGGCATCCCTGAAATAAACCCTACTTGGTTGAGGCAAATAATTCTTTTTAAATCTTGCTTAATTGTTTTTAAGAATTTTGGACACTATTTTGTGAAGTGTTTTTGTATCTATAGTTATAAGAGATATTGGCTGTAATTTCCCTTTTTTATATACTCTTTGTCTGGTTTTGGTATTAGGGTAATATGAATTTTGTAAAATGAGTTTGGAAGTGTTCTATGTCTTCTATTTTCTGGAATAAGTTATGTAGAATGGATATTAAAATTTTAAGTGAATATTGGAATCTTCCAGTGACACAGTCTTGAACTGGAGATTACCTTTTAGTGAATTATTTAATGACAAATTCAATTACCTTAACAGATATAAGGCTATTCAAATGATCTATTTCATATTGAGTGAGTTATGGTACTTTGTGTTATTTGAGAAAGCGATTCATTTTGTCAAAGTTGTCAAATTTTGTGTGTACAGTTGTAATATTTCTTTATTACTTTTTTGATGTCTGCAGGGTCTATTGTAACGTCTCCTCTTTCATTCTCAATGTTGGTCATTTGTACTTTCTCTGTTTTTTTCTTGCTAGAGGGTTATCAATTGTACAACCTTTCTTTGTTTCATTGATTTTCTTTATTTGGAAACAAATGTTTCTCTGTTTTAAATTTTATAATTTTTGGTCCTTTGTACTTTCTTCTCGTGTTTGTTTCATATTAATTTTTATCTTTTCTGAGTTCTTCAAGTGAGAACTTAGGCTATTGCTTTGAGACTTTGCCTCTTTTTTAATGTATATATTTAGTACTGTAAATTTTCCTTTTGGTACTGCTTTATCTGTATCACACAAGTGTCTATATATTATATTTTCATTTTCATTCATTTCTGTGTGTTTAAATTTTTTTTCCTTGAGACTTTGTCTTTGATCCATAGATTATTCATAGTGCAGTGTTTAGGGCTGACATATGGCATGGTGGTTAAAGGCCCTAGACTCTCACATGGCTGACCATTATTCAAGTCCTGGACCTGGTGGCTTGCTTTTTCACTTTCCCTCTCTGCCTCTCTCTGTCTCTTTCTGGAAAATAATAATAATAATAATAAATAAAATTAAATAAAGATAATTTTTAAAAAATAGTGCACCATTTCATTTCCAAGCACCTAGAGGTTTTTGTTTTCTTACTTTTATTGATTTCTAGTTTGATTCTATTGTGGTCAGAAACACATTTTTTTTTAAATTATTTTATTGAACTTTATTTTATTTACTTATTTATTTTTTAATTTTACCAGAGAGGGACGGAGTGTGAGAGAAGAGAGGGAAAGTAAACTGCCAGGTCTGGGACTCGAACCACGGTCAGCCATGTGGGAGTCCAGTGTCCCTAACCACCATGCCACCTGCCGGCCCCCAAAACACATTTTTTATTACTTAAATTCTTTTATATTTGTTGAGGTGTTTTTTGTTTTTCTTTTTTATAGACCAGGATATGGTCTATCTTGGTATATATTCCATGGATTTAAAATTATTTTATTTAACTTTATTCATTATTATTATCTTTTTTAAAATTTGACTAGAGAGAGACAGAGAGAGAGAGAGAAAGAGAGGGAAGGTGAGAAAGCAAACCACCGTATCTGGAACTTGAATCACAGTCAGTCATGTGGGAGTCCAGCACATTAACCACCATGCCACCTTAATGGCCCTTGTCCAATGGGTGTTCAAAAGCATAAGTAGGGGTTAGCAAGTGGAGTGATGGTTAATGTGCTGGACTCTCATATGGCTGACTGCAGTTCAAGTCCTGGACTTGGCGGCTTGAAAATCATGCCAGGTGCGTGTGTGTGAGTGCCTCAGATCTCAGGAGGAGACTGAAGGAGAAGGGATTGTGACATGACCATCCCCCCTGGGAGATGGAGAAATTTCTCATTTTCCCTCTCAGTCTCTCTCTGTCTCTCTGGCAAGCGTACATGCTCTATGGTAAAAATCCTAAAAAAAAAAAAAAAAAAGAAAAAAAAAAAGAAAAGAAAAGCAAAGCATGTGTATTCTGCTGTTGTTTGGATGGAATGTTCTATAAATGCTGATTAGGCCTGTAGGGTAAGGGTGTTGGTTTTTCTTTTCTTGTTTTTTAATTGTCAGTTGGCACAGCACATGTGTTTGCTGGAGGTGGAGAGGAAGCACCCCACCCCACCCCAGAAGGGTGTAGTCATGTTGCAATTCTTTCTCTTCTGTTTTCATCTTGTTGGAATTTGGAGCACATACAACATGTGCTCTGCATGCTTTTCAAGCCATGGAGGCCAGGATTTGAACTGTAGTTGGCCATGTGGGCTTTGGCACCCTTAACCGGTGAGACCTCGAATTGGTTTATTTTATATCCTTGTTGGTTTTCTGTCTAGTTGTTCTATCGACTGTTGAGAAAGAGATGTTGCAGTCTACAACTACAATTATGGATTTGCCCATTTCTTTTTTCAGGTCTGTCATTTTTTGCTCCAGAATTTGTTGTTATTTTGTAGCTCTAGTGTTTGATGCATACACACTTAGGATTGCTGTATCTTCTTGGTGGACTGGCCCTTTTAACATTACATAATGTCCTCCTCTTGCTCTAATTACTTTCTTTCCTCTGAAGTCTATCTTATCTGACTGATGTTAACATAGTCATTTCTGTTTTTCTTTGGTTAATGTTTGTATGACATATATTTTTCTATCCTTTTACTTTAATCCTGCCTATATTGTTATATTTGAAGTGAGTTTCTCATAAACAATATGTGGTTGGGTCATGTTTATTAAATCTACTCTAACAAGCTCTATCTTTCAAAGCTCTACCTTTTCATTGCTGTACTTAGGCAATTTGCATGTAATATATTTGTTGATATCTTAGGGCTTAAGTCTGCCATTTAATTTTTTGTTTTTTGCTTGTTGTTTTTTTTTTTTTTTAAATTTTTATTTTCCCTCCTGTCTTCCTGTAGGTTACTTAAAGATATTTTGAGATGATCATTTTTATTCTTTTACAGTGCCAAGCCCTGGCCTCATTCTTCTCTCAGCATTTTGGGTATGCATGCACATAGTTCCAGGGAGTTTTCCAAGCTGCTGGGCTCAGGACTTGAACCACACAGTCAGCCATGTGGGATCCATTGCCTTAACCACCACACCACTTACTGGCTACCAGAAGACTTTCTTTAGTCATCCCTTTAGAGTAGGTCTGTTGGTCACAAAATCTCTTTGTTTTCCTTCATGTGAGTGTGTCTTGATTTTCACTTAAACTCCTAAAGGATATTTTTGCAGGGTATAGAATTCTTCATTAAAAAGAAAGTTCTTTTAGCACTTGAAAAATCATGCCACTTCTTTCTGGCCTCCATGGTTTCTGATTAGAATTTGCTGTTATGCATATTGGATTTTCTACTTTAGGTAAGGTGTCTTTTCCCTCTGAATGCTCTCAAGGTTTATTTCCTTAGTTTTGAGAAGTTTAATTATGACGTATCTTGGCAAGGATTTATTTGAAGTTTTCCTGTTTGGATTGCTCATCTTCTTGAATCCATAAGCTTATGTACCTTATCAACTTGAGAAGTTTTTTTTTTTTTTTGGAGAGGTATTTTTTTGCCATAGGGCATGTGCGCTCACCAGACAGACAAAGAGAGAGAGACAGAGACAGAAAGTGAGAAATCACCCCCCAGGGGGGATGGCCACGCCACAACCCCTTCTCCTCCATTCTCCTCTCGGGACCTTGGGCAAGCATGCACACATGCCCAGTGTGAGTTTTAAGCCACCGGGTCCGGGACTCAAACTGTGGTCGACTACATGGGAGTCCAGCGACATAGCCATTACGCTGACTGCTGTTCCCTCAACTTGGGAAGTTTTTAGCTATTGTTTCTTCAAGTTCTTTTACACTTCCATTCTCTTTTTCCTCTTTCCAGAACTTCAAGTACATGACCGTTAGATCTTTTGATATAGACTCAGAGGTTCCTGAGTCCCTGTTTGTTTATTTATTTTCCCAGATTGTTTCCTCTGTTGTTCAGATTGGGAAATGCCTATTGTTCTATCTCTGGGTTCCCAGTCCTTTCCTTTGCTCCTTCCATGCTGCAACTGAACCTACCCACTGGGCCTTTTAGTTCTGTTACTGTGTTTTCCAGTTCTAAGATCTGTATTTGGCTCTTCTCCATGTCTTCTATTTCTGTACCAAAGCTTTCTATTTTTTTTTTCAGTTAAGTATATTTATAAGCATTTTATATCATGACTGCCTAAAAAGGTTTGTCAGATACTTCTACCTTCTCTGTCAACTTGGCATTGATATCTATTATTGTTTTTTTTCTTTTTATAAAGAATTACTTTATTTATGTATTTATTTATGTATTTATTTATTTATTTATTTATTTATTTATTTATTTATTTATTTTTATTTGACCAGAGAGGAACAGAGCAAGAGAGAGGGGGAGAGGGAAAGTGAGAAAGCAAGCTGCCAGGTCCAGGACTTGAAATGTGGTCAGCCATGGGGGAGTCCAACACCTTTGCTGGCCTCAATCATTTTTCAATCAGTTTAAAGTTTTCCTGGCTCTTGTATGACCTTTGATTGAACCTGATTTTTTGTCTGTATTATGTCATGAGGTTCTGGACCTTATTTCAACCACCTCTTCACCTGGCTTTCTCTGACAGCACTCTGACAGGGAGTGGGGAGAGTATACCTTGTTACTGATGGGTGAAGACGGAAGCCCGAGTTCCCCACTCAACCCCACTTACATCTAATGTGACAATCCTCATTGCTGGGCAGGTGCGAGTCTCACAGGTCTCCAGGGGCACTGCAGTGACGGTGGCCTCAGCCCTCTGGGCAATGGTGAATGTCACAGTGCTCTGGTAGGCTTTCTCTGACACTACCCATGAGAGAGGAGGAGGGCTTCCTGCTTCATTGCTGTTTGCCACGTGATCTCCACTGACACTCTGTGTGTGTGTGCGTGTGTGACTGGCAGGGATGAACGTTTGCTCCCTGATTGGCTACTTTGTCCATACTCTGCCCAGGTGTGGAGAGGCCTGCCACAGCCTCTGGATGGTGGCCGTGTGGGCTCCCCGCTCAGCCTTGCTGGCCAGGGTCTGAGCCGGCTCGTGGCTCCGGCTCCAACAGCCTGGCAGTGGTTTCAAAGCTCTCTCTCCTGCCACGCTGCCCCTCTCCTGGTCCTTGGGCCAGAGCAGGGAAGGCAGTGGTGGGGATCAGCGAGGCTGCAGCCCCTGTGGCAGGCAGACCTCAGACCTCTGCCAACCCCCTGCACTCTGGGCCTCCCCTACACCACCCAGGGGCTGCTCTTCCCAGGACTCCGGAAAGGACAGACCCCCCTGCTTGGGAGAGTGTGTCCCCATGTGTCGCCGGTTACATGCTCCAGCCTGCCGTTTGGTTCTTTTTTGAGGAAGGCATACTGAACGGTGGAAATTTGGGGAAGCGAGAGGATTAAAAGTGACGGGGGAGGAGAAGAAGGCAGAGGAGGCTGTGAGGACAGGAGGGACCCAGGGACTCCAGGCTTCACAGCGTGGGTACACCCTCAGCTCCACAGAAGCCGGTTCACGGCAGGGGCTGCAGGTGCCATGTGAGCCGTGGCAAACAGCCCCCTTCGGCGTGGGCTGCTCGAGGACCTCCCGGCCGGAAACGACCGAAGCATCGAGCTCATCAAACCCTTGGCTGCTGTCGGAGGGGGAAGGCTGGGGGAGTGAGGGGTCCGGGCTTCCAGGGTGAGGGCAGGCAGCAAGAGCGCTAGCCCGCCAGGCCTCGGGGGTGACGTCTTCTGTGCCCCCCGACTCACATCCCATTAATCAAGCCTAGCAATGTGGCTTTCCTCCTCTCTCTCCTTCTAATGCACACACGCTCACACACACACACGTGCACACACACACACACGTGCACACACACACGTGCATGCACACACACACACTCACACACACACACACACAGTACTGGGCTCTGCACCTCGTTCCTCTGGGCTCTGCTCTGTGGATGGTCCCGGGTGAGACACTGTTGAATTTGGAAACCCCAATCACTCTTCCCAGGAACTCTGTGTCAAACAGGCCCGTTTTCTCTCCCCAGTCATGCTGCAATCCCTTCTCTTCTCTCTGGATTTGGGGCGTGCATGGGCACGTGGAGTGTGATTTCAATCTCTGGACTGGGACTCCAACTGCAGTTGCCATGTGGGACTCGGTTTTCCACGCTGGTAGCTAACCACTGTGCTGCATGGCCTGACCAGCCCTAACAGGGCTTTGTAAGCTGAGGCCACAACTTCGGGGGCAGCCAGTGATGGGAGGGGACTGGCTCCGCAGGTCTGGACCCCACCCTCTTCTCAGGGCTCTCACCTTTGCTCTTGTCATGTGGTCTAGCTACGAGAATATTCTTTGCATAGCTGTGACCGTGGGTAGCTACGCCGTGTAGAGAAACGCATGCCAGAGCAAATCTCTTACATTTTTTCCTGTTGTAAACATTTCACCCCCCAGGGCTGGTGTGCTGGAAGGAGAGCAGCCTTCCCCCAAATCACAGCATCTGTAAGAAACCTGCAGCACCGCGTCTGGGGTGCAGGGCCCGGGAGTGACTGATTTATGAGGCACGCCCGCGGTCTCGTTACCCAGCTCAGCCCCGTTCAGGTGTCCAGAAGGCACTGTGCCGCCCTCTGCACAGGGAACATCCGCTTCCAGACGCAGAGGCACGCCTGCCGTGGGAGCGCCTGCAGTGGGGACCCGCTGCTCCGCCCAGCTGTGGGCGGCTCAGGTGGAGGAACAATGCCCTCTTTCATGGGAGGCAGGTGCTTTCCTTGCGACACAGAGAAGAGGCCGCTCTGGGAATGGAAGCAAATGTGTTTCTGGGGGCAGGAGTCCGTGGCGTGCTGGCCTCAGCCCAGGCCTGGCCCTTCAGTCTGCCCGCTGCCAGGTTTCTCCAGCACTGTGGAGCTGCTTGTGAAAACAGAGAAGTACCAGGGCCAGCAGGTGGCATAGTGGTTATGGTGCTGGACTCCCACATGGCCGACCAGGGTTCAAGTCCCAGACTCGGCAGCTTGAAATTCAGACCGGGGGGCATGTGTGTGTGCTCAAAATCCCAGGAGGAGAATGGAGGAGAAGGGATTGCGGCATGGTCATCTCCCTGCGGGAAGACTTCTCACTTTCTCTCTGTCTCTCCGTGTCTCCACAGAGAGATTTTTGCTATAGGGCAAAAATAAAAAATAAAAATAAAAAATAAGAAAGTTGTGAATGCTAGGCCAGCCAGCGGCTTGGTGGTTAAGGCAGCTGGGTCCCACGTGGCTGACCCGCAGTTCAAGGCTGGACCTAGTGCCTTAAGAAACATGCCCGGTGGGAGTGTGCACGCATCCTGGGAGGAACAGGGAGGAGAAGGAACTGAGGCATAGCCACTCCCCCCACCCACTCTCACTTTCTCACTTTCTCACTTTTTCTGTCTCCTGCAAGCCCAGAGCTCCATGGGAAAAAAAGAAAAACAAAATACATGGGTTCCAAGGCAGATAGCGACTGTCCTGGGTCCTCCTGTAACCCTAGCCAGCTGGGCCCCCAGGGCGAGGCCTGAACCTCCTGCAGCCTCACCGAGGTCCATCCAGGGCCCTGCAGATGTGGTCTTCCCCCACGGGCCAGGGCTGTCGCTTCTGACTCCTGGGGATGTGTGAGGCGTCCCCTTGGTAAAAGCTCCCCACCTGACCCCCGTGTGGGGGTGCATCGCCCTTCTCCAGACATCAGTAGCACCCCCGCTCCGCCGAGGCCCTCACAGTCCGCAATGCTGTTCTCCAGGCAGCATTTACATTCCGGTCTGTCTCCACCCTTTACACAGTGAGTCCTTCCCAGGGACCAAGGGTCACTCACCACGGGGTCCCCCACCTAGATGCCTCTCAGATGCTTGTGTTGGGTTGTGTGTTGTTGGGTTGTGTGTTTGGACTGGGCTGGCCTGGCCCAGGCTCTGGCTGTCAGCACACCAGGCTCTTTGGGCCCACATTGACCGAGGCCACCTGCAGGAAATGGTAACCTCTGCTCACACGGGAGCGGGAGGGGTTTGATGAGTGCCGCAATCCACAGGTGCTGGGCTGGAGAGGCCCCACGTGGCCTCTGGGCAGTCTCCACTCCCACCAAAGGGTAAAATAGCCCGCACTGGCTCCCGTTCCAAAGCCTCCTGGACTGGGGATGCAGAGTCGGGAATGCAGCAGAAGCCAAGAGGGATGGTGGTCCTGCCCGGCCGTGCTGTCGGAACCGCCCAGCGCTGGCTGGGACCGACACAGGGGACATGACTGCAGCAGACCCGGGCTTCGTGGGGTCCCAATCTCGAACAATGCAGGGGGACACTTTCTAAGAGAAAGAACAGAGACTACAAGCACAGAATGAGACCCAGGGCCGTGGAGAGAGCCCGCAGAGGAAGGGGGAGTCTTGCTTCCTGAGCCTCACAGTACGGCCTCTGCTGGAGCCGTGAGGAGGGGGGCAGGCACGCACTTCCCCAGGCTGCTGCGGCAAAGGGCCACACGTGGTGGCAGCCAGAGCCGGAGTGTCCTCGCACAGCTCTCCACCCTCACAGTGCAGATCCAGTGTCGGCAGGGCTGAGCTCCCTGAGCCCTGCGGGGGCCCTGCCTCGCCTCTCCCTCGCCTCTGCTGGCCAGCTGGAAACCCGTGGCACTCCGTGGCTTGCAGTCGCAAACTTCAGTCTCTGCCTTTGTTGTCACTTGATGTATTTCCTGCGTCTGTGACATCACTTGTCTTTTTATTTTTTAAGACATTTTTGCTATAGGATTTATGTGCTTGCCAGAGAGACAGAGAGACAGAAAGCGAGACATCACCCCCACCCGGGGGGATGGCCACACCGCAATCCCTTCTCCTCCATTCTCCTCTCAGGATCTTGGGCACACACACACACCCGGCATGAGTTTCAAACCGCGATTGACTACGTAGGAGCCCATGACATAGCCATTACGCCAACTTCTGGCCCCCATGTCTGTCTTTTTCTAAGGACACTGTCTCGTGGGATTAGGGACCCGTCCCACTGCAGTACGACTTCGTCCTAACTAAAGAGTTGCAGCTGTGACAGCCCTACTTCCTGGTCAGGTCGTGCTCTGGGTAAGGACTTCCACACGGACTTTTGGAGGGGACACAGTTAGCCCATGATGGGTGGCAGGAGGGCAAGGGAAGGTGTGGCCGTGGTGGGAGCTGCTGTTCTGGACCCAAGGGCTGGGAGCCCCGCTGGGCTCTGGGTGGGAGCACCTGCCATGGAGTCCCCAGGCTGCCAGAAATATCAGTCCCCCCAGGCTCCGTCAAGCCCAAGCCCTGCTGCTCCGTACTCACTGTTGCCATCTTTCATTTTTTTTAAATTTTGCCAAAGGGCACATGTGTTTGCTGGAGAGAGATAGAGAAAAAAAGAGAGGGAAGGAAAGTGAGAAGGCACCCTCGGTGGAGTGGCCACGCTGGAGTCCCTTCTCTTCCATTCTCCTTTAGGGATTTTGGACATGCACACACATGTACCAGTGTGATTTTCAAGCTACCAGGTCCAGGACTCGAACCACACAGTTCGCCACGGGGGGTCTATCTGCTGTAACCACCTGGGCCAGCCAGCTGTCTGTATTGCCACCGACTCTCAGCACCACGTTGCTGGTCCCAGAGACTGCGGTTTCCACCTGCAGCGCCTGCTGCCCTGGGAGTGTGGGCCCACTGGGGCAGGCCAGGTGGCGGGGGCCAGGCCTGAGCACAGCTCTGAGACGCTGTGGGTCCTGACACCCGAGAGGCCCAGCCTGGCGAGGCACCAAGAGCCGAGACTGCCGGCAGACAACGTGCCCATGCACCAGGGCCACCTAACCACAATGGCCGTCCTGACGCTCGGCCAGCGGAGGGGATGCACGTGGGTGCGGCAGCAGGTGACAGGGCTGGCCCACCTCACTGTGTGCGGTTTTCCTTCCTCCGAGAAATCTGCCTTTTAATTTTTTTCCTTCAGATTTACCCTCTTAGTTACATTTTGCTTAATCGTCATGGTGAATGTGCTGTCCCTGAGCACATGGCACCGTCCCTGAGCACCCTCCCTGGGCGGGAGCACTGCGGCGTTCTAGGGGACACAGAGAGGCCGGGGTAGGATTAAAAACAGACAGTTCAGGGCCACCAGTGGCGTGGTGGTGAAGGCAGCTAGATGTCACATGGCCAACTGCATGGATCGAGTCCCAGACCTGGGGGCTGGAAAACCACTCCAGGGGCACGTGTGCCCTGAATCCCCAGAGAACAGAGAAGAGGTTGCGGTGTGGCAACCCTCTGGGTGCTTTCTCACTTTCCCTCTCTCTCTTCTCCCTCTGACAAGTGCACACGCCCTGTGGCAACTTTGGGGGAGGAACACCAGATCATCCCCAAGTGAGCACCCCACATTCAGTAAACCCAGGCCTGCCCACGAGGTCAGGCCTGAGCTGGCCCTGGTTGTGGCAATGTTCTAATTTCCTGCCCCTCAAAGGATGGCATTCCAGTCTCATACGCTCAGCAACAACACGCTCCCGCCCTGGTTCATCCCCTGGTGCTGTGACCCTGAGGACGAGCAGTGCCCAGGACGGCCCTGTGAGTGGGAGTTGCCCACGGCTGTGGACTGTGGGCTCGTGAGCCACCGGGGCCTGGAGAAGCTGCCTCCGTCACACAGGTCGAGCGTCGGAAGAGATTCTGGTCATGGAATCCTTGCGTTTGTTTGGATTCTAGATTAAGGAGCAGGTGGATGGGCCAGCCAATGGCGTGGTGGACAAGATGGCTGAATCCTACGTGGCTGGCTGCATGGTTCGAGTCCTGGAGTCAACAGTTTGAAAAACATGCGTGTGTTGGGAACCAGCAGTTAGCGTAATGGCTATGTCGTTGGACTCCCATATAGTCGACTGCGGTTCGCGTCCCGGACCCGGTGGCTTAAAACTCACGCCGGGCGCGTGTGCGTGCGTGCCCAAGATCCCAAAAGGAGAATGGAGGAGAAGGGATTGCAGCGTGACCATCCCCCCTGGGGGGTGATTTCTCGCTTTCTGTCTCTATGTCTCTCTCTGTCTGGCAAGCGCACGCGCCCTATAGCGAAAACCTCTCAAAAAAAAAAAAAAAAAAAAAAAAACAACATGCGTGTGTGCCCGAAATTCTGAGATGAGAATGGAGGAGAAGGGATTGCAGTGTGGCCACCCCCCTGGGGTGCTTTCTCGCTTTCCCTCGCTCTCCTCTTCTGTTTCTCCGTAGAGTGTGCATGCTCTACAGCAAATTAAATAGAAGAAGAGATGGAGGAGAACTGTAAGCTGGAGCTCTGACCACGTCGGTCCTAGGGCCTGGGCCACAGCTCGCCGGGGGGCCAAGTGTTCAGCCTGCTGAGCCGGGAAGGCAGGCCCTGCGCCCCAGCCCCACCCACACCCACACGCAGGAGGAGGACCCTCTGCTCCGCTGTGGTGCCCATGGAGACCCGCTGTGACCCTTGGGCCCTTGTACTGCCCTGCCATGGGCTCAGGGACTTCCACTGGAGGAATCAAAATCTCCACCCCTGCAGCCTCCAAGCCCCCCAGCCCACTGTCAGCCTCAGCCCCAGAGGGGACCCGCGAACAAGCTGCAGGCACGTACACACACACACACATACACACTCGTGTGCTGCCCTCCGCGAGCTAAACAGGCGTGCCCGCGGAAGCCATGTCTAAGCTGTCACCATGTGGGCCACAGGAGGCATGCTCGCCGTGTGGTGGCCAGAAGCTGCCGTGTCCGCCCTGTCTGTCTCCAAAAGCTGGGACTTCCATTTGTCCTATCTGGCCTCGCCAGAGCACCGTGGGCTGGAAACAGCTGTTAGCTAATAAAGGTGGCCCCGCTGTGGGGATCCCAGCTGGAGGGCGTGGTTGAGGCCGAACAGGAAGCCGGGGTTCAGGTTCCACCAGTCTAGACAGGCCAGGCCACTGGTGCACCTCTGAGGTCCTGGCTAACTGGGAGGCACAGCGGGAGGACGGCCATGGCCAGCCCTGTCTAAAGACTTCGCTACCTTCCCCTCCCACTCGGGCTCTCTCTCACGCTCAGTAAAAACACTAGCAGGGGCTGGAGGCCGGCCCAGCAGTGAAAGGCCACACCGAGCGGCCGGCCCACATGGCAAGGCTGTTGGTTCACACCTGGAGGCCTCCCGAGCGCCTGCCACATGCACGTGCCCGTGATCCCAGGCGGCTGAGGCCGGGGTGGATCGTAGTGTCAGGACCCATCACGGGGACTATGTCTCTCTCCTTCACTCATGGAATAAATAAAACTTCAATAATGATAACAGCAATGATATTATTAGTAACAGGGACCATGTGCATGTGTTCCCAGTGACTAGCAGAGCGTCTGGCACAAGAGCCCTGCTCAAGAGCTCCTGGTTGAATGAGTAGGTAGATGGATAGACAGCCATGTCAGCCTGAGAGATGGGCCAGCAGGGGGCGCAGTAGTTAAGGGGCCGGATCCCACATGGCCAGCTTTGAGGTTTGATTCCTGAAACCGGCAGCATGAGAATTAGGCTGGGTGCATGTGCGTGCGTGCCCAAAGTTCCGAGAGGAGAGGGGAGGAGAAGGGATTGTGGCATGACCATCCCCTGGGAAGTGATTGCTCAGTTTCCCTCTCTCTCTGTCTCTCTGTCTCTCAGAGACAGAGAGCACGAACCAGCAAGAACACGAGAGGCAGGCCGCTCTGCAGAGGAAGGACTGGCTGAATCAAAGCCATCAGGCGAGGCTCTGGAAAGCAGTGAGACTGGGCGGCCGGCCAACACGGAGGGGACCTCGCCAGGTCAGGAGAGGGACACAGAGCCGCAGCCCACCCAGATACTCAGGGACAAGAGGCCTGTGCGGAAGTGCAGGGCTCAGTGGGCTGATGACCATCACTTAGGGCCTCCGTTGGTCACCACCCAGGAGACAAAGCCAGTCCTCCACTAAGAGGGTTAGGAATTAGCTGGTGCCACACAGGCCTGTGGGGAGGCCCTATGGAGACAGGGACAGGCAGCAAACCTCACCTCCTGTCTGCTCGGTGACATGCCCTGGAGGAGTAGGATCAGGGGAAGACATAATGGGGGTCAGCAGGTGGCATAGTGGTTGGGGCACTGGACTCCCACGTGGCTGACTATGGTTCAAGTCCCAGGCCTGATGGCTTGCTTTCTCACTTTCCCTCTCTCTCTCTCTGGTGAGCAAATTAAAATAATAATAATAAATTAAATCATTCTTTTTTTAAAAAAAGTAAAATATATGAAGAATTCATTCAAATTTAAGAGAAAAATAGCTAGACTAACATGTAAGCAGGAAGTACGTGAATAAAGGGAAATGCATGAGCATTGGACACTGCAATGAAAGAGCGGCTTTTGACCCACTCACGGTGGCCCCCAGCAGGTGCATTTTGATTGCATCAGAGTCTATGTTAGAGTCTTTAGAAACACGGTCTCAGGTCAGCCCTGTGGCCGGGAAGTGAAGGGAGCAGGACCCCAGACGGCCAACCACACCATCTGAATCCGGCCCTGGCAGTTTGAAAACCCGGGCACGTGTGCATGTGTCCCAAATCCCAACAGGATGGAGACACAGAGGAGAGGGGCTGTGGCATGATCACGCCCCACTGGGGGCGTGCTTTCTCTCTGTCCTCTCCCTGTCTCTCCCTGGTAAGTACAAGTCCTCACAGGCAAACTTAAATAAATAAATCACTAATGATAAATAAATACAGATAAAAACTACCAAGCGGGGGGCTGCGAGGAAGCAGAGTCATCCTGGGACAAAAGCTTGAGTAGGTCTGTGACTGCTCAGTAAGCAGGACTGAGCGGTGACGCTTCGTCAGGAGTGACCAGGCTGCCCTGCAGCCCTGACCTGGTTCCTGCAGACTCACCACTGCCTCCGCCTCAAGCAGCAGGTTTGGCCTGCCCTGGAACCCACATGTGCCTGTGTGACCAGCTTTGCTTCTGGCCGTGTGCACATGGCAGTCAATGTGAGGGAAACGTGTTTTTTGTTTTTTTGTTTTTTTTTTTTTTGTTTTTTTTGAGAGATTTTTAAATACAGGGCATGTGCGCTTGCTGAAAAGACAGAGAGAGACAGAGAGTAAGATATCACTTCCCGGGGCAATGGCCACACCGCAATCCCTTCTCCTTCATTCTTCTCTTGGGATTTCGGGCACACATGCACACGCTCCCAGCGTGAGCTGGGTCTGGGACTCAAACTGCGGTCAAGCACTTAAGAGTCCAGGGCCTTTACCACTCCGCTACATGCTGGCCCCAGGGAACATGGGTTTTGTTTTTGTTTTTTTCATTTTTTTTGTTTGGTTGGTTTTTTTGGGAAGGATTTTCGCTATAGGGCTCATGTACTGGCTGGAATTCAGAGAAACAGAAAGATAGAAAGCGAGAAATCACCCCCCGGGGGGGATGGCCACACTGCAATCCCTTCTCTACTCTCCTCTTGGGATTTTGGGCACCCACGCCACACGTGCCTAGTGTGAGTTTCAAGCCACCAGGTCCAGGATTCAAACTGCAGTCAACCATGTGCGAATCCAGCACCTTAACTGCCACTTGCTGGCCCCAGGGAATGTGTTTAACAGAAAAGCACAATGTAATCCCCTTCAGCCATTAAACAAGAGATAATAGGGAGGTTATGTCTGAACATGGAAAAATGTCTCACAGCAGGAATTGCTCCGATGACCAAGAGGAAAAGGTGTAACGGATTCTGGTCGATCAACACGGGTGAACACTCTGGTAGCTATTTAACCAGTAATTATGAAGACCACGTAGGGACATGGAAAAAATGTTAGCTATTGTGATAACTAAAAATAGCTGAATACAGAATATGTGAACAGACTGCGAAACGCTTCCTATTTCCCAAATCTTCTATAATATTATATACCTTATCATTATAAAAATGAACACTCACAAATAGAAAGCAATAGGCAAAAGTCTTTGAATGACGGTGGGATAAGTGATTAAACTTTAATTTTTTATTTAAGTTTTTCTCTCTCTCTCTCTCTCTCTCTCTCTTTTTTTTTTTTTTTTTTTTTGCTATAGGGCACATGCGCTCACCAGACAAACAGAGAGAGACAGAGAGACAGAAAGCGAGAAATCATCCCCCAGGGGGGAATGGCCACTCAGCGATCCCTTCTCCTCCATTCTCCTCTCGGGGTCTTGGGCACGCACGCACACGTGCCCGGCATGAGTTTAAGCTACCAGGTCCGGGACTCGAACTGTGGTCGACTACATGGGAGTTCAGTGACATAGCCATTACGCTAACTGCTGGTCCCTCTAATCTTTTTTTAAGAGAGTTTTTTTTTTTTCTTTTTTCTTTTCTTTCTTTCTTTTTTTTTTTTTTTTTTTTTTTTTTTTTTGCTATAGGGCTGGAGAGACTGAGACAGAAAGTAAGAAATCACTCCCCAGGGGCAATGGTCATGCCACAATCCCTTCTCCTCCATTCTCCTCTCGGGATCTTGGGCACGCACGCACACACGCCTGGAGTAAACTTTTAAGCTGCCAGGTCTAGGACTCGAATTGTGGTCGGCCATTTGGTAGTCCAATGATGTAACCATTAGGCCATCTGCTGGTCCCAAAACTTTAATTTTTCATTAACATCACTTTAGTGCTTTTTTAAGTAAATAAACAAATTTTTGCAAAGATAATTCATTTTAAAATGAAGAGAACTCTTCCAAACCATCAGAAGGCCTTCAAAAACATTTCTAGGCCAGCCCAGGTGGTGCAGATGGTGATAACATACTGATCTGTAGTGCTGGAAGCCACGTGACCGACTGGGTTCGGATCCCAGGTCAACCTGCAGCATGCTGGGAACACCGCCCAAGATCCTGACTGGTGGGAGGACTAGGAAGGGAATCGCGATGTGATGAGAACCTCCCAAGGGTGTCTGTCTGTCTGTCTGTCTGTCTCTCTCTCTCTCTCTCTTTCACACACACTCTTGTGAAAGAAATCATATAAATTATAAACAAACAAGCGTCATTCCAGGTTCAGATGGTAGTGTGAAAAGGCCAGGCATGGTACATGCTCTTGGGTTTCTCTGTCTCCATCCCTGTGGTAGACCACCTGCAAGATGGCCGCCCACAATCCCTCTCATTCTTGTGCATTCTCCTCTCATCAAAACATGGAGACGATTTGCCTCCCCTTGGATCTGGGGTGGCCTTGTCCCTTGCTTTGACAATAGCCTGCTGCGGAGGTGACAGTGTATGACTCCTGGGCTAGGCCGTACGAGCCTCTGCTTCTGTGCCTTCCTGGAAACCAGCTGCCATGTCGCCAAGTCCAGCTTTCCTGTAGAGGAAGAGTGGCCACGTGGGGAGAGGGAGCCGAAGGGGAGTGGGTTCCGTTCAGCCCGTCCTGACTGCCCCGGCCACCCAGCTGAGGGGCCAGACATGTGAGCAAAGCTAGCTTGGATCCTCCAGCCTCATGGAGCCACCCCAGCCAGGACTTAGTGGAGCAGAGATGAAGAGACCAGTCAGCTATACTGAACCCTACCCTAATTACAGAATTGAAACAGGCTGCCCCAAGGCCTGGTGGCGAAGGGAGCCAGATCCCACATGGCTGACCATGCGGTTAGAATCTCATTCCTGGTGGCTTGAAAAACATGCTGGTATGCACGCATGCATTCCCCAAATCCCAGCAGCGTGTGGGGAAATGGAGACGGGATTGCAGCATGCTCAGGCCCTATGGAGGCGAGGGTGCCTTTTCCTCCTCCCTCTCTCTCCCTATCTGGAGAGTACACATGCCCTCTGGAAAATAAAGAAAAAAGAAAAAGAAAAAGAAAAAAAAAGAAAGAGAGAAAAAGAAAAAAAGAAATGGGCCGGCAGGTAGCATGGTGGTTAAGGGCACCCACATGGCCAATTGCGATTCGCTTCCTGGACCTGGCAGCTTGCTTTCTTACTTTCCCCCTCTCTCTCTTGCTCTGTCCCTCTCTAGTCAAATTAAAATAAGTAAATAAATAAAGTTAAATAAAATAATTTTTATTATTGCAAAATGAACAACACTTATTCACAGACAAAAAATCACAAACTCTACTAAATAGTTCAACAAAAAAATACAGCTGTCCTCAACTCGTTTTATAAATACTTTCCAGGGCACAGGTAGAAATAAATACTAGATTGGACCATGTAATATAAAATAGTCATCTCTACATATACTTTGTTTAATTTCTGATTTTTAACTCTTCAAACACTTTTTTTTTTCAACTTTAGCTGAATGGACACCAAGCTAGGCACATAGTGAAAAATCCTCCATACAAGGTTACAAATGTAATTACAAGTTTATCCATTTCAAAATAATTAAGATTTGTTCACAACACATAACACCCTTCATTTAGAATTTGTATTTATAACCTAACAAATGACATTCCAGGCAACTTTACAAAAGTTTAACTAGTCTACATTCTGACATAATATATTGATCGTAAAGTTATTTCTTGGTCCGGATGCACAATAAAATAATTATTAAAAAAAAAAAAAGAAAGAAGAAAGGAAGGAAGAAGAAAAAAAGAAAGAGAAAGAATTGAAAGCAAATAAATGCCTGTTGCTGTTTTCAGTGGATAAATGCCGGGTGTTTTGTTACACAGCAATAGCTAACTTAAACAACTCTGATCTCAATTAGACTAAAAGGACTCTAGGACCAGGGCTGAGTCTCCCCAAACTTTGCATCCTTCCCTCTGGCACTTTATGGATGTTAGACAGAGGAGAAGAGAAAAATAAAAATAGGCATTACAGCTAATTTTGTTTAAAGTTTCTTCCTTTCTTTATTCCATGAGAAGCCAGACAGATGGGGGTGGGGGAGGAGAGGCACCCCTGACGGGGTCTTGATGCCGCAGTCCACCTCCAGCCTCAGCCAGCCCTGGACTGCAGGCACACACGAGCCCAGAGCTTCAGGGAGGTCTGCAGATGCAAACTGAGAACCTTCCTGGGTGCGCTGGCCTCAGAGTGTAACGTGAGCCCCCATTGGCTGAATGCTACGAACACATCATAAACTCCTCCGTACACAGACTCAGCTCACCCTCGCCACAGCACAGCTGAAAGGTGGCAGTAAGAAGACAGCAGGCTCGCAGAGGCCCCGCAAGGTGATGAGGGCTAGGAGTCCAGTCCAGGCGGGCACGATCCGCGTGCTCACATGGAACGCGATGAACATTAAGGTGCCTAAATGCTAGCTCTAGACAGGCCCCTTCCCAAGTCAGTATGGAGAGAACCAGGGTGGGTAATTATGGGAGTGGGGGCGCCTGTGGGGAGGCTGAGAGATGCCCCCGATGTGGGAATCCCAAGCTGAGTCCACAGCGCCCTTCTGCACGCACAGACCCCGGGCACTGGAGCCTGCAATACCTGCACGTAGACTTCTGAAGTACCGGAGGGCTCCCAGCTCGCGCATGTGCGGGACGGCTCCCAGCTCGCGCATGTGCAGGACTGCAGAGCAAGTGAAGGAACCCCGCCTCCCGTCCGCCTCCACTGTACATAGACCCCACAGGGAGACCAGGGAATCCCCCCGCCCTGAGCCGTCTAGTCCCAGGGCTGCCGGAACGAGGCCTGGGAGCTGGGTCCTGCCCACCACCTCCCTTTGTATGGCTTGCAGGCTAAGAATGATGTTCATATATACTTTTAAATCTTTATTTATTATGTTTTCATTCAATCAGAGAGTGAGGGAAAGCGAGAAAGTAAGCTGCCAGGTCCAGGATTCAAACCGCAGTTGTCCATATGGGAGTCCAGCACCTTACCCACCACACCACCTGCCAGCTCCTAATTTTTTTTTTTTTTTTGAGAGGTTTTTTTGCTATAGGGCGTGTGCACTCGCCAGACAGAGAGAGACATAGAGACAGAAAGCGAGAAATCACCCCCCAGGGGGGTTGGTCACGCTGCAATCCCCTCTCCTCCATTCTCCTCTCGGGATCTTGGGCAAGCACGCACACGCGCCCGCGCGTGAGTTGTAAGCCACCGGGTCCGAGACGCGAACCACGGTCGACAACGTGGGAGTCCAGCGACATAGCCATTACGCTAACTGCTGGTTCCCCCAGCTCCTAATTTTCACATTTTTTTCATAGTTGAAAAAAATTAAAATAATACTATTTTCTGACACATGAAAATTACATGAAATTCAAGTTTAATCATGAAAGAAAGTGTGTGTGTGTGCACAAGAGAGAGACAGGTAGGGAGAAGCACCCTCCAGCATGCACAGTCTCCTTTCCCCAGCCCTCAGAGTCCCAGGTCCCACACACACACCTGGTGTGCTTTGTAGGCCAAGTTGGGTCTGAACCGTGATCGCCACGTGGCTTCCAGCACTGCCGGGCTCCAGCATTACCGCTGAGCCTGAAATGCACATTTTAATGCTCATCTTAGAAGACGGCCACACGCTGTGTCAATTTTTCTGTATGCGTGTTGTTGTGACAGCAGGAAGATCAGCACCTGTGGCCTTGACACATTTCCTCAGTAGCCTTTACTGAAGACGGTTGCTAACCTCTGGGCTGGACTGTGCCTGACATCATCTAAGCCTCTTTTCTACATGCCTTTTGTTTTGTTTTAATTTTTAAAGAACGATTTACTTAATTTTACTTAATTTACTTTTTTTTTTTTTTTAAATAAATGTGACCAGAGAGAGAGGAAGCAAAAGCAAGAAAGCAAGCTGCCAGGTCTGGGACTCAAATCAAGGTTGACCATGTGGGAGTCCAGCGCCCCAACCATCATGCCACCTCTGGGCCCTCTACACGGTTATAAACAACTCAAAAGTTTATAGTATTGACAAGGTCTGTGTGCAGACAGCTAAGGACAAATGCCGGAAAGGTAGAGGACCATCTTCTCCTGGTACTAGCCGGAGGACCAAGAGTCCAAAGCAGTCTGAGCCAGGACAGAGCTGCGTGACCATGGCCTGATCCCCGACCTCATCAGCTTACTCTCTCCCTCTGTAAATGGCAGCAGCAGAGCCGGTAACACCGTCTGCAGTAGGGAAGGCAAGCTGGTGGTTAAAAGTGAAATACTGGAGGCCAGCAGGTGGCGTGGTGGTTAAGGTACTGGATACCACGTTGCCAACCATGGCTGGAGTCCCAAACTCAGCAGCGTATGTGAGCCCAAAATCCCAAGAGGAGGACAGCGAAGAAAGGGTTGCAGTGTGGCTTGGAGGATTTCTCATTTTCTATCTCTCTGTCTCTGTTTCTCTCTGTCTGTCTCTCTCCAGCTAGCAAATGTGCCCAAGAGCAAAGTAAAGAAGATAAAATAATGTAAAGGGCAGGCTGGTTGTGAAGTGGTTAAGTGCTGAGTATATGAGCCAGATTTCATAGTGTCTTAGAGTCCCATCCCAGTGGCTTCGAGGACAAGCACACACAGGTGCAGCTGTGTGTGTGCCCAAAGTCCTGATGGGATGGAAAAGAGGAGGAAAGTGTGACCACACCCTATTGGAGCACTCTCGCACTCTCTCTCTCTCTCTCTCTCTCTAATTACACACACCCTCCTGAAAAAAAAAAACGTGAAAAACAAATCAATGAAATGAAATACTTCTGAGGACAACAGGTGGGGTGGTGGTTAAGACACTGGATCCCACACGGCTAACTTCATGGTTTGAGTCTCAGACTTGGCGACTTGAATCATGCCAGGTGCATGTGCGTGCATGCCCCAGATCCCAAGGAGACTGGTGAAGGGATTGCAGTGTGGCCATCCCCTAGGTGATAATTTCTCACTTTCCCCCTCTCTTGTTTTATCTGTCTCTGGTTAGCACACGCGCTCTGTAGGGGAAAAAAAGGAAAGGAAAGAAAGAAAAGAAAAACAAAAATAAAGTGAGTAACTGTAGCCTTGGCCCCCCAAGGCCTCTTCCCCCTTCCCACCACCTCCCCAAGGTTCGATAACTATGGGAGTGACAGCGGGTGCTGCTGGGCCCCCCGAGACCCTGTGCCCCCCCGGGAGTGCTGAGTATGTCAGCCTGACTCCTTTCCAGTGCTCCACACAGTCCGCACCGTTTTTCTTCTAGAACCTGCTTCCAGTCCTTGCATTTCGTCGGTCTTGTGAACTAGTCATAATCGCAGGGTTCTGCTCTTCTGTCAGACCGCGGTCCCCAAGGAAGCAATTAGAATCAAAACAAAACGAAATGAAAACAAAAAGCTCCACATTGAGTTACGGGACGGAAGCCCAGAATGTGCCCACCAGACTTTGTGCCTAGCAGGGCGCCAGCCCGAGGGAAGAGCTGGCCACCCTGGGTGTGGGCAGCAGGGCGAATTCTGACAAAGTCCTCTCCCCAGAATGTGCTCCACTCCAAGTTCCTGAGTCTTCTAGAATGTGCTGGCTGAGGCTGGGAAGGCTCCCCTGGGTACTGGGATGAAAGAGTGGTAGGGGGTCTTTACCAGTGCGGAGCACAGCCCACTGCTGCCCCCAACAAGAACTGGGTGCATTCCCCGGGTCACCACATTCACCAAGGCAGACTGGAGCCAGCCCCAGCCTCCCCTGGGCAGGGACACCTCACAGTGGCTTCTCCAAGGGACTGGATTACCATTTGTTTGGGGCGGGGGACCTGCAGTGGCCTCTCCAGTGACTGGATTACCATTTGTTTGCATGCAAATAACCCCCTTTCCTCTGACTTGCCCTGGCACCTCTGAGTGTTCAGGACCTGAGATGAAACACCCCCATTGCTGTTGTAACTCTCTTGGAATGAGGAGCTCTGGGAAGTCTGGAGACTTGGGTTCAAATCCACCTTCAGACACTTCAGAGGGGGAAATTCACTCATTTGTAGAAGAGAGTTCGTGCTCGCCCTGCAATCATGTGGGTCTGATTTAAGGGCGAGGGCAGATGAAAGTAAAAGCCCCTGTAAACATCTCTCGGGGTGCTCCTCTGACTCCTTGCAAGCATTTGAGAGGTGGTTAGAAAAGAGAGTGGAGGAGACCCCCTCTCCCTTCCCTCTAGAACAATGGTCCCCAACTTTCTCACACCAAGGACCGGTTTCACTGAAGACAATTTTTCCACAGACCAGGGTTGGTGGTGGTGGTGGTTTCAGGATGATTCTAGCACGTTCCGTTTATTGTGTATTTTATTTCTATTGTTATTACGCTGTAATATGTCATAAAATGGTCGTACAACTCACCATACTACAGTCGGTAGGAGCCCTGAGCTTCTCCTCCAACTATCGGGTGGTTGGAAAAATCATAACAGTTTTCTATGGTTTTTCTACACAAAATGCATCATGACTTTTCTGATGACCCAACAGAATGCAACCGCCAAACTAGAATTCAAAGCCAAACTGGAATTATGGGGACAACGAGGGGGAACACTGGCCTTTTTTTGAAGAGTTCCTTATTTAATTTTATTGATTATTATTATGTTAATTTGTTATAGGGCAAGTGCACTCACCAGAGAGAGACAGAGATGGAAAGTGAGAAAGCAAACTGCCAGGTCTGAGACTTGAACCATGGTCAGCTGTAAGGGAATCCAGCACCTTAGCCACTATGCCACCTGTCAGCCCCAAGGATTTTTGACATGTTTCAATGTGGGAATCTAATCTGACTGGAGAAGGAGCTTAGCAGTGATGCTAGCGATGGGGAGTGGCTGTAACTACAGAGGGAGTGTCACCCGCTCACATCTGGCTGTGTCGATCGGAGGCTGAAGTATGGGAACATTTAGTGGTTTGGGTGCCAGACAAGGTGCAGGCCATGGTTGGAAACAACATCCTCCTCTCTTTCCAATGGAGACTAAATGAGCCTAGACTGGACACGGGAGAAAGACTTGGAGCAGTTTCCCAGCGGTTCCTACAGATGCTGTTCCTACAGATGCTGACTGATAAATAGAGCCCTCTGGTTCTGAGGTGTGACCACCACCCAAGCCCAATGTGGAAGAACTCCACAGCCCAGGAGGTCGTGACAGGAGGGACCCAGAGAGGCAGTCCCTGTTCTGGTTCCTACCATGCTGCATCAGTGCTACCTGTCCTTGAACACCACGTGTGTAGAACCACACTCACACGTATGCAGCTATGCACACACATCTGTGACCCTCCCCATGTGTCAAACACCAGCAGCTGGCTTCTTTCTTTCTCTTAGCAGCATTCCATTGTGCGAATGGCCCGAATCACTTATCCAGGCTCCCGTTGTGGAGACATTGGGTTGTGTCCAGTTTGGAGCCATTGTGAATAAAGCTTGGATCATATTGAGGTAAGTCTTCTTGAAGACACATGCTTTCTGTTGTTTTGTCCCCCATAGGGTGCATGTGCTCACCAAAGAGAGACAGAGAAGGGAAAGAAAGAAGTTAGCCCCCAAAGAGAATGGCCACACCACAATCCCTTCCCTTCCATTCTCCTCTTGGGATCTTGGGAACGCATGCACATGCACCCATCATGATTTTCAAGCCACCATGTCTGGGTCTCGAACCACAGTCGGCCATATGGGAGTCCAGCACCTTAACCACCATGCCACCTGCTGACCTGAAGACATATAATTGCGTTTTTTTTCTGGTAAATATTTGGAAGCAGGACTGCCACATGATGAGGTCAGTATATGTGGAACTTTATAAGAAACTGTCAAATAATTTTCTGCAGTGGTTTGACAACCACTTTCCGAAGTGGTAAAACACTTTGAAACTGGCAGGATTTTGTTTTTGTTCTAAGTCATGAATAGAGTGTATGTGTGCACTTGAGAGAAAGCGGGGGAGAGGCACCATCTGTAGGGCTTGGTCAGGCTCTGGGCCCTTCCTCCAGTGCCCTGGCCTCCCAAGACCCTGAGCACACGTGCACACCCCTGGCATTCTGCAGGTTGAGCAAGCCGGGGACTCACACAGGGTTGCCGTGTGGTGGAAGAAGACGCTGTATCCCAGGACCCACCCTCCGGTGAGTGACAGACGGATTCTTCTCTTCATGTCCAGCAACCCCAGAGACTTTCGGTCACCAGTGTTTAAGAGGAACTATAGCTCTGGGGGGGGTGGGGGACACGGATGTGCCATTGTCTGGGGCATGAACTTGGCACCATCCATAGGGTTGACTATGGAAACCACTGGGCTGTGAGTGCGGCCGCATTTCCATCTGGATGTGGCCAATCCACACCCACTCTGGGGAGGTGGCCAAGGCTTTCTTGGTGGGAAGAAGGGCCTTATCAGAGCTCTGTCTTCTGATTGTCCCAAAGAACAGAGGGAGATCAGAAGGCTTTGAATTAAACTGTACTCCCAGCTGGTCCTCAGCAAGTCTCTGAATTGAACTTGAGCATCTCATTGACCAAAGGACACTTAAGTGCCACAGTGGGGAGGCTGTCCTGAGCTATTGCTGGTATGAAGAGTCACACTAAAGGGGACTG
>JAKSZU010000021.1:3451621-3479121 GCA_026018925.1 Tupaia tana
ACAGAGAGACAGAACAGGGGAAATCATCCCAAGGGAGGATGACCACGCCGCAGTCCCTTCTCTTCACACCCAGCATGAGTCTAAGCCACCGGGTTCAGGACTCGAACAACAGTCAACTACGTGGGAGTCAAGAGATGTAACCACTACCCCATGTCCTGGTCCCAAGTCAACTCATATATTTTTTTACAAATTGATTACCAGCTATTTAAAAAACAAAAACAAAAACAAACAAAAAATAAAACAGAGAAAGGCAAGAGAGAGGACACTCCTGAGAAGTCAGAGGGAGAGCAGGTGCTTGTGTGGACAGGAACCTGGGGAGGCCCAGCCCCCGCGCAGGCTGGTCCCCTGGCTGCAGGCACTGGGGGACTTCCAAGGCCCAGGAAGGCAGGCCAGACAGGCTGGGGATTCTCTTTCTCTCTCACACACACGGCACTGTGCAGTCTCCTGCCCGACTCTCCCTGCCATCTGGTAAGGAAATGAGGAATGTGGAGCAGAAAGGGATGGGGCTGGGACTCAAACTCATGTCTGACAAGCTCCAGAGCCCGGGCTCTGCAAAATCAAAAAGAAAGCAGGGTCTGTGGGGGGCTGGGTGGTGGCACGTCACCAGGTAGTAAGCCTGAGGGGACAGCCCCGCCAGCTGACAGGCCTTCCAGCCTCCCTCCACCTCCCATCCCCTCCGCCCAAGAGCTAGAATGCTTGTTGGAAGTGGCCGATTAAAAATGCATGTGCGTGTAATACTTTTTTTTTTTTTAAGAGAAATTTTTACTATAGGGTGCATGTGCTTACTAGAGAGACAGAGAGACAGAGAGTGAGAAATCACCCCCCAGGGGGGATGGCCACGCTGCAATCCCTTCTCCTCCATTCTCCTCTCGGGATCTTGGGCACGCACGCACACGCGCCCAGCGTGAGTTTAAGCCACCAGGTCCAGGACCAAACCGCGGTCGACTACATGGGAGTCCAACGACATAGTATTACGCCAACTGCTGGTTCCCGATGTATGTAATAACTTTTAAGACACATTTATTTATCACATTTTAAAATTATTGTCAAAGGGTGTATGTACTCACCAAATAGAGGGGAAAAAAAAAAAGAACCCCTCATGGGGTGTGATCACACTGCAATCCCCCCCCTCCATTTCTCTATCCTGTTGGGATTTAGGGCACACATGCAAATATCTCCAGCATGTTTTTCATGTTGTCAGGGCAGGGATTTGAATTTCATAATTCACTCTATGGGACCTGGCTTCCTTAACCACCAGGCCATGGGGCTGGCCTCATTTTTATTGATTTTATTTTTATATTATTTATTTATGTTTATTTTTATTTATTTATTTAAGGGATTTTTGCTATAGGGTGTGTGTGCTTGCCAGAGAGACAGAGAGACAGAAAGCGAGAAATTACCCCCCCCCAGGGGGATAGTCTCCTCCATTCCCCTTTTGGGATCTTGGGCACGCATACACACGCACCTGGTGTGAGGTTCAAGCTGCTGGGTCTGGGACTCGAACTGTGGTTGACTACGTGGGAGTCCAGCAACATAACCATTACACCATCTGCTGGTCCCTTTTTTTTTTTTTTTTTTTTTTTTTTTTTTTTTTTAAACAAGATCTCTCTGTGCTTTGAATCTCCTGAGAGCTGGGACTGCAGGTCCTGCCTCTATATCCGGCTTTTTAGGGTGGGCCTGGAATCAAACCCAGGCTGCCGGAGTGGCCTCGCCTGCGGAGTAGCAGTGTCTCCAGCATGTGTGCTAGCTTGGCTGGGCCAGCAAATATGTTACATTTTTTCAAAGCTCTCCAGGTGGTCCTGCCATATGACCCACCCGCATCACCCTGCTGAGGTCTGCCGGGAAGGGCCTGGCTCTTCTGGACAGAAGGATGGGAAAGTGACAGCCTTGAACTTCTGCAAATGCATTTAAGCCTCTAGGTCTAGAAATCTCAGGAACATTCTCCAGCTCTCTGGGGTCACAACTCCTTTTTTTATTCCTCCTCCCTAGGAGGGGTGAGGCTAGGAAGGTCGCATGCATTCAAAATTTTCTCAGAGACATGAGGTTCTGTAACTCGAGCTTCTCCAAGACTGCAGCTTATGGTCATTGTCCTTGAAAATAAACCAAGTTCAAGGCCTATAATAAATCCAAGTGGCATAGTGGCTAAGGCACTAAACTCCCATGTAGCCAACCGCGGTTCAAGTCCAGGACTCAGCAGCTTGAAACTCACGCCCAGTGCATGTGCATGCCAGACTCCCTAGAGGGGACTGGAGAAGTAACTGCAGTGTGGCCATCCCCCTGGGGGGTGATTTCTCACTTTCTGCGTCTCTGTCTCCAGCAAGCATAGGTGCCCTATAGCAAAAATCTCTCTCAAAAAAAGAAAGAAATCCACGTGAGCCTTTAAAAGCCAGAGGAAAGGCCTTAGTCCTCCCAACTAAACGGCTGTTTTCACTCTCCTGTGAGTATATGAACGCTTGACTGGCTTAGACAGTCCTAGGGAGCCAGGAATATATTTGCCACCTCCTAAGACAGGGCATCAGACATTCAGGACCTCGGGTCAACATTTCTCCGGAATCTCCCTTAATCCCTTGGCCACAAAACAAACACACTGCTAGTTCTTTTGATAAATCCAAGCGACTATTTCTTCAAAATTGCTTAATTTCTCTCTGTTATAAAGGAAAAATAATCTCTAGTCCTTTCTATAATTTTTATCTTATTTAGAGGTTTTTACCTTAGGGTATGTGCACTTTCCAGGGAGAGAGATAGAGACAGAGACAGTGAGAAGGAAAGTGAGAGATCACCCCCCAGGGAGGATGGCCATGCCGTAATCTCTTCTCCTCCATTCTCCTCTTGGGATCTTGGCCATAGATGCATACACACCCAGTGTGATTTTCAAGCCACCGGGTCTGAGACTAGAACCGTGGTCAGCCATGTGGGAGTACAGTGATGTAACCACTATGCCATCTGCTGGTCCCATCCTTTCTATAGATCCGAGGAAGCATTTTCTTGGCCACTGGGAGAAGGTAAGGAGGGCGCCCTGGCTGGCTGGCCATCGTCCTTCGACTTCCTGCCATGAGCCCTGACCAGCCGTTAATTCTGGCAGGACTTCTGGGTCAGCTCTGGCTTCGGAGTCTCAGGTTTTAACTGGCATTTCCTGAACACCGCACTCTGCACAAGTGCCTGCCAAGGCTCTTCCCATGCATATATGTTCTGGAGCAGGGGTCCCCAGGCCCCGGGCCAGTGACCAGGGCCAGTCCATGGCTTCTCGTCCCATCCCTGGACCCCTGGACCATGCAGCAGGCAAGCTGGTGGCGGGCGGGCGAGCGAGTTTTCATCTGTTTGCAGCCGCTGCCCAGTGGCTCCCACTGGGCCTGGGTGGTGGGACCCGGCTCTCACGGGAGCACCGACCCTGCTGTGGTGACTGTTTTGTTGTGTGCTGCCACGGGTGGTGGTGGGAATGGGGTGCGCTGTGGATGTGGTGTGTTTGGTCACGCCAGGCCAACCCCGCCCCCGGTCCATGGAGGGACAGTCTTCTACAACGCCAGTCCCTGAGATGTGGGAGGGCTGGGCTGCCATTCTCAAATATGTCCATGCCGGTCTCTTATTTTATTTTTAGAGCAGGGTCTCTCTACATTGCCCAGGCTGGCCTCGAACTCGCAATGCTCCTGTCGTCTCAGCCTTCTGGGTAGCTAGGACTTCAGCATGCCCGCCAGGCCCAGCTGGGGGCCAGTCTCCTATAATATTTGTGTTGATGTTTGACCTCTCATGGCCGGCACCACTCGCAGTGGGTTTAATGATCGCCGTTGGCGTCACTGCCCTGCGCTGTCATCACAGCCCTGAAATGGGCCTCTCCCTCATGCCTCTGCTTCTTGCCTTCCCAACTTCCGGCCAAGAGACTGGGAGGGGGGAGAAGAGAAGAGGATAGAGAAAGACAGCAAGAGAGCAAATAGAGGCATGCCAGTAGCGGGACACAGATGTGGCTTATTACCTGTTGACGATGACGTGTATCGTATCCTCAACTGGATTAGTCTGAGAAGTATTTCATGTTGGGTAAAGTCTTTTGACAAGCAAAATGAGAAATAGTGATTGAATGTTTAAAAAAAATAATTGGAATAATAATAATAATGACCGGGAAAAACAATGAAAAGATATTGGATGACGTGATGGGGATTTTAATGGCTTTGTATTGACTGATATGCATGGTATTCCTTCTGGAAAAAGAAATGTAATACACTGCAAAGTTATATGTGATTCAATGTAATGTAAACAAGATTATGATAATAATAAATAAATTCTAAATAAAAAGTCACTGGCCTCGAAGGCGCGACCCCCGTGTCACGGGCACCATGACCTGTGACAGACTCCCATCCGGACCTGCTGCACCACAGCGAGTCAGCCACCGGGAGGGAGGGCCCCGTTGTCCTCCTCCCGCCCTGACGCTAAAGGAGACCCGCAGGCATTTCCTGGGGTTGGTCATTTCTGCAGGGCCGGGGAGGGAACCTCAGCTTTGATGGAACTTCACAATCCTACACCCACTGGAATAAAAAAAAGCCCAGAGTCCCTGACCCCTGGGCATCACGCCCACTTTGTAAGTGACATGTGAACCTATGAACTTTAAAAAAAGGAAAGAAAGGAAGTGATGGTGTGAGTCACTCCCCAGAGCTCAGGAGGGAAGGCGGAGGTCCTCCCCACCCCTTCCTCCACCTCTGTTGCTGCAAAGCAGGATTTTCTTGGTGGCGCCTGAACTCAGATTCCCTTTCGGGCTGGCCCTGAGAACTTTCAGAAAACCAGATCTGCCGGCCCACGTGCCGAGGGCCAGGCCACGGGGATTAACGTGACGGGGCTGGGAGGGGACATGCTCTGCAGCTGCCCTGCCTCCCGAGAGCACCCAGAGCCCCCGCCATCCTCTACTCCAGAGCATCTTCCTCCTCTCCTCCCTGGGCCTGGGGGCTCTGCCCAGCCCCTGAGGTTTAGGGTGCACAAGCCCAGCTGCCCGATGACCTCACTTTTAGAGAACCACCTGCCCTTCCTCCCACCCAGGGTTCCCACTGCAGAGGGCAGAGGGCAGAGGGCAGAGGGCAGGTCGCCACCTTCAATGTGTGAGAAAGTGCTTTGGTTTCAAGGCCGGGCCTTGGCCTGCTGCTCAGCTTTCTCCAGGGTGTCTGCTACTGATGACAGGCTGTGACAAAGGTCTCCCATCCTAGAAGCTGCAACCACAGAAAAGGGACTCTGGGGAGCTGTCATCTCCTGTGTGGTCTTCCCATGGCTAGGAGACGCCAGGTGACCTGTCCCGCAGGAGCTGCACAGGGAGGAGGCCCAGCCAGGGGGAGGCCCTTTCGGTATCACGCACTTCGTGCTCCTTTTCAGAGAGATTTTTGCTGTGGGGCGCATGAGCTCCCTGAAGAGACAGAGACAGAAAGTGAGAAGTCACCCCCACCCGGGAGGGGGATGGCCACGCCGCAATCCCTTCCGTTGCAATTTTGGGCACACACGTACACGTGCCACAGGTTTTAAGTCTCCAGGTCCAGGACTCACACCACAGGCGACTCCATGGGAGTCCAGCAATGCCACCATTACGCCATCTGCTGGTCCCGCACTTAGTTCTTCTTTATTTTTATTTTTTATCATCATTCTTCATTTTTGACCCCCATCCCCACCCCAGCACTTAGTTCTTACTAGACCAGAACTGGCCCCCAGTTTCCGGTTCTGGGTGGACCCTGCACCCACCATCGCTCACCCGGCTCTACTCTCTGCACAGCGGAAACCAGGTGTCTACAAGTCCTGACACAGGGGGGCCCAGCTCCACGTTACGGCTGCACCCCACAGGGCCAACCCGGCTTGAGTACCCGCCCCGGTGACTTGACAAACGCACTGGGCACATGTGTGTCCCGAGTCCTGATAGGATGGGTAAATGGGGGCAAAAGGGTTGCAGCGTGACCACTGCCCCTTGGGGAGTATCGGGGCTGGCTCTCTCTGGCAAACACACTCTGATCATTTTATATATATATGTGTGTGTGTATGCGTGTGTGTGTATGTATGTATATCTGTGTGTGTGTGTGTGTGTGTGTATATATATATATATATATGTATATATATATATATATGTATATATATATATTTAAAGTACATACATAGTGACATGATTTCTGTCTTCCCTTCACCTACATCCGCCAGCTCCGTGGGACTTCACCTCTGTCCCCCTCCGGTCCTGCACCCCCCAAGGGCTGGGCACACAGGAGGACCTGGACAAGAATGCATGAATCAGTGGGCCCTGTGGGGGCAAGGGCTCTGACCAGGTGCACAGGCCCCGTGGACCCACACCGGACACTCACTTGGGTAAACAAGGAACTACCCTGCCTGGCTCTCACTGAAGTGGGCCGGGCGAGCCGCGGAGTAACAAGCAAGGAGAAGGCGCAGCCCTGAGTCACTCTCCGCTCTGCCCTTGGCACCGGCGGCCGCGGTGACCTCACCCACCCTCGGGCAGAGTGAGCCGTGGGTGACTCACCGCTGGAGCACTCACCTGGCCACAGCCACCCCCTCCAAAGTCCACGAGGCAGCGGCAGCGGAGGGAGACCCGGGGCAGCGGAGCGGGGCGGAGCACTGTGAGACCGTGCGTCAGGGGGAGGTGAGACCGCACACGCCTCCGTCTATGCAAGCCCGTCAGTGAGAGTGGGCGCCCCCAGGGAAGCCTGGCTTGGTTCGTTGTGTTCGTGGCCTTCAGAGAGGGCAACTGTCACAGCTGTACAGTGTAAATTTTTAGAGGTAAATGTTTGAAATAAAGACTATTATAAACCACTATAAAACTACTGTTAATAGTTGGGTCCCCCCCCCCCTTTTAAAAACATTGTCTGTGTTAGCCCAGGCTGGCCTCGAACTTGCAGTCCTCCTGCCTCAGTCTCCCAAGTAGCTGGGGTTACAGGCGAGCAGCATGACACAGAAAGCACCATGGCACGGGACTTAAGAATATATATATATATATCAACCTGTTTTAGAATTTGCTATAGGGAGAATGTGTGTAACAGAGAGAGAGAGAGAGACAGAGGGAAAGTGAGAAATCACCCCCCAAGGGCATGGCCATGCCACAGTCCCTTCTCCTCCATTCTTTTCTCAAGATTATGGGCACAGGGAACCAGCAGTTAGCGTAATGGCTATGTCGCTGGACTCCCACGTAGTGGACAGCGGTTTGCGTTCCGGACCCGGTGGCTTAAAACTCACGCTGGGCGCGTGTGCGTGCGTGCCCAAGATCCTGAGAGGAGAATGGAGGAGAAGGGATTGCGGCGTGGCCATCCCCCCTGGGGGGTGATTTCTCGCTTTCTGTCTCTCTGTCTCTCTCTGTCTGTCTGGCGAGCGCACGCGCCCTATAGCGAAAACTTCTCCAAAAAAAGAAAAAAAAGATTATGGGCACAGGGACCAGCAGTTAGCATAATGGCTATGTTGCTGGACTCCCACGTAGTCGACCACAGTTCGAGTCCCGGACCCAGTGGCTTAAACTCACGCCGGGCGCGTGTGCGTGCATGCCCAAGATCCCGAGAGGAGAATGGAGGAGAAGGGATTGTGGAGTAGCCATCCTCCCGGGGGGTGATTTCTCGCTTTCTGTCTCTCTGTCTCTCTCTGTCTTCCTGGCGAGCGCACGCGCCCTATAGCAAAAACCTCTCCAAGAAAAAAAGAAACAAAGATTATGAGCACATACACGCGTGCGCCTGGAATGGTTTCCGAGCTGCCCAGTCTAGGACTTGAAATGCCCACGTGGGGGATCCAACCCCTCAACCACCATTTCTTTTTTTTTTTTTTTTGGAGAGTGTTTTGCTTGCCAGACAGAGAGAGAGAGACAGAAAGCGAGAAATCACCCCCCAGGGGGGATGGCCACGCCGCAATCCCTTCTCCTCCATTCTCCTCTCGGGATCTTGGGCACGCACGCACACGCGCCCGGCGTGAGTTTAAGCCACCGGGTCCGGGACTCGAACTGCAGTCGACTACGTGGGAGTCCAGCGACATAGTCATTACACTAACTGCTGGTCCCTTAATCACTGTTTCTGAACACTTTGTTAAAAACAAATCCTCCCGGGGCCATCCTGAGGCTGAGTGGTTACGGAGGCTGGACCCCACGTGGCCAGCCAGTTCTAATCCTGGATGTAGTGACTTGAAAAACACTCCAGGTGGATGTGCGTGAGGTGCCAATCCTCACAGGCAGAGAAATGGAGGAGAAGGGAGTGCTTCGTGACTGCGCCCGCTAAGCAGTGCTTTCTCCCTCCTGCCCATCTCTCTCTCTCTCTCTCTCTGGCGAGAGCATGCACCCTCTGACAAATTAAAAACAAATAAATCTTCCTGAGAAACCAGAGCAGCCATGCTGTCCCCACCTCCTCTCCCACTTCCTCCACCTTCACCTTCTACGGTGCCGTGCCCCCTGGGCTGTAGGTAGATCGGAACGAGAAGGCCCGGCTTACCCACAGCAAAGCTTGACTCAGCAACACGGGAAGGGCTGGGCTCCGGGTGTAGCCTTTGAGCAGCGAGGGCGAGGTTTCACTGACCAGGGCCAACAGCTCCCGGCCCCTAAGGACACGAAGTGCCCCCTAGCCTCAGATAAGTACCTCCCCTCCTCCTGCCCTCTCCCAGGCCATCACCCTGGAGATGGAGATGGAGACAGAGACAGAGACACTGCCTGGACTTAGCACCTCAGCGATGGTGTCTCCCGGCGGCCCACGGTGCACAATCACCATGTCGAAGCAGCACTTCCCAGACTTCGGGCCCCACCTGAGTCTCCCTGGGAGATTTTATTTTAGTTATTTATTTTTTACAAGGATTTTTGCTATAGGGCGCGTGTGCTTGCTGGACAGACCCAGAGAGACAGAGAGACAGAAAGTGAGATATCACCCCCCGGGGGGATGGTCACGCCGCAATCCCTTCTCCTCCATTCTCCTCTCAGGATCTTGGGCACGCACGCACACGCGCCCGGTGTGAGTTTTAAGCTGCCAGGTCCGGGACTCGAATCGCTGTTGACTACGTGGGAGTCCAGCGACACAGCCGTTACGTCTGTCATCTGCTGGTCCCATATCTGGGAGCTTTTGCTATGATTCCACGCCCCTGAGACTCCCGGGGAGTGAGAAGAGAAGGAGCTGGGGAGATGCAGAAGGACCTGAGGTCCCCTGGGTGTCCCAAGGAAGCTTCTTTCTGGAAAACCCATCAGGGCGCATCGTATTTGTATTTAAGGATGCGAGCGCCCGACCAGTGACTCTGACATCTTCCTAAGCAGACGTCCACACCTATGTGTCACTAACCAAGCTGGGCTGAAAAATGTCCCCAGCTCCTGTTCCCACCGAGGTTAGAAAGCTTGGCCCTCCTCAGGAAGGGCACGGAGGTGCTGAGGGGCTGCAGAGGGAAGCCGCGTCGCCCGCCGTGTTGAAGTGACATTAGAGGCCGGCTTTTGGCACCGTTTCGAAGCCTGGGGGGCTCACTCATGGCAGGAAGCTGGATGTAGCCTGGGGTTTTCCTGGTGGGACAGGAGAGGCTGTGCGGACAATAGATGTCACAGCCCTTTGGAGAGCCTGGCAGGGCACTGCCCACTGTCACCCGGCGAGGGCGAGGGCGGGAGCGAGCAGCGAGCTGCGCTGGCTTCAGCTCGGCCACCTGGCAATGGATCTGAGGTCAGGGGGACAAAGAAGAGATTCAAAGGAAACAAACCAACCTCCAGAGCTGTCGGGGGCGGGGCGTGGGGGAGGAGGACAAGGACGGGACCAGGCGCCATCACCCCGTGGTTCCAGAGCGGCCCAGCCTGAAAGTCCAGTTTGGGGAGTGGGTGCAGAGGAGACGGCTCTTCCCTAGCCCGGAGTGGAAGTACGCAGAAAGATCATTATTTTGCCCCGGAGTGATGAGGCTGCTTCCCTGGCACGGTGAAGAGGGTCCTGCTTCTTTCAAGGGCTGTGTGGTGGGGTTCGATCCCAGGAGGGGAAGGAAGCAGTCCCCGTCTGGCTGAGAGCACAAAGAGCAGGTCCCTCCAGTTCGTGGGAGTCCCCGAGGAAGTGAAAGCTGTCCCCACCCGGGCCATGCCCAAGGCCGGCAATACCCCGAGGGTGAGGACAGCTGGGAGCCAGATAAGCCTTCCCAGGGTCGAAGAGCTGATGGTGAGCCCAGAGGCCGTTTCCCATTCTGGAAAAGCCCTCAGCCGCTGTTGGCTTCTCCTGGGCTGGAGACCCCGTTCTAACGGGAGCGCCTGGCTTCCGGAGGGCTCCGCTCTGCCTGCCCCAGCGAGCCTCTGCCCGCTAGCGCCTCAGCTGCCTCATCCTGCTCCCTAGACCGGGGCCATCTGCACACTGCTGCTGCGGGCCCACCCCGTGGCCATGGCCATCCTGCCCCCCACGTCTGCACCCCGCTCCTCCATGACGCCGAGGTCACGCCCAGGTCACACCGGCTCCTCCTGCAGCCTCTGTTTGGAGCCTCCCCGCCATGTCCTCTGGCAAGGCCAAAGCCTTGGTCCTCTAGCCTCCGTCCTCACCGGTGACCTCCAAGAATCTTTTTTGATTATTTGATGTAACTATTTATTTATTTATTTAAATTTGACCAGAGAGGGACAGAGTGAGACGGAGAGAAAGAGAGAGAGCGAGCGAGAGAGAAAGTGTGGAGGTGGTGGCTGTGGTGCCCCATGTAGACACGTAACTCAAACCGTGGTTGGCCTCATGGGGGTCCAGCGCCCTTAGCCACCACGCCGCCTGCCGGCCCCAACCTCCGAGAATCTTCTAACCTGCGACCTGGCCTGTGACCTTTGATGACCGGCTAGTCCCCAGGCCCTACCCCCTTCCCCCTGCAGCCTCCCGGCCCTGCTCCCAGCCCACTGCCCTTGGCCCGGCCTGGAACCTCACGCCCCAGGAACACAGCACTGCGGGGCTCTTCCTCAGGCTCTGCAGCCAGCGCTCCGGTGCCTGCTCCCTACCCACCCATCCCCGCCCGTCCTCTGCCCATCCTCTGCCTTCCTAACAGACCCAGCCGCAAATGCCACCCTCCCATGCTGCCTGCTACCAGCCCCTCCACGGGCCTCCCGAGTCCCCCACAGCCCGATCTTCTGTTTAGACTCTACTCTGTGCATTAGAATGATTTATTTGGGGGACTAGCAGTTAGCGTAATGGCTATGTCACTGGACTCGTCGACTGCGGTTCGCGTCCCGGACCCGGTGGCTTAAACTCAAGCCAGGCACGTGTGCGTGAGTGCCCAAGATCCCGAGAGGAGAATGGAGGAGAAGGGATTCCGGCGTGGCCATCCCCCCAGAGGGTGATTTCTCGCTTTCTGTCTCTCTGTCTCTCTCTGTCTGTCTGGCGAGCGCACGCGCCCTATAGCAAAAACCTCTCAAAAAAAAAAAAAAAAAAAAAAGAATGATTTATTTGGGAGCCAGCATGTGGCTTGTGTGTAAGGCACTGGATTCCCACATGGCCTACCGCAGTTCAAGTCCTGGACCTGATGGCTTGGCAGTCACACCCAGCACGTATTCGTGCGTGCCCCACATCCCAAGAGGAGGCAGGAGAAGGGACGCAGCGCGGCCATCCCCTGAGGAATGATTTCTCACTTTCCCTCTCTCTGGTACGCACACGTGCCCTAGGGCAAGAACAAAACAAAACAAAAAGAACAATGATTTATTTTCAAGTTCCCCTCCCCTTCCGGTGGGTGAGCTCCCGAGTGTCCTGGCCCCACATTCACGGGCTGCGGGAGCCAGAGGTCAGCGAAGCAGAGCGAGGGAACAAGAGCGGGAAGAGGGCGGGTCTTGGCTGGAGGCGACATTGAGGCCGAAGGCTGTTCTGGGACAGCCCTGCCTGAGGCTCAGGCTGGGTGGACACCAGGAGCCCCATCCCCAGATCCCCCGCACGGGGCGGCCCGAGCACTGGCTCCGTGGCTTTGGGGCCTGGACGCTTCTCTGCCTTCTCTCCTCCCTCTCCCGGCCCTCCCAGAGGAAGGCCCCCCCTGATTGACGGAGGCAGCGGCCATGTGCTGGGCCGGCACCTGCTGCCTCCGCTCTGTCCAGGACACGGAGGAGGAGAGGACACTGCCTGCCCCCCCGAGACCCTGGGCAGAGACGGCAAGAGAGCCAATCGGGTCACATCTCATCACAGACATCCCAAGGGCTTTTAAGGAAGAGATACGTGGCTTTTTTAAAAAAAAATAGAATTATTTTTAATTTAATTTTAATGTATTTGTTTATTATAAGTGAGAAAGCAAGCCACCAGGTCCAGGGCTTGAACCACAGTCAGCCATGTGGGAGTCCAGTGCCTAAACCACCATGCCACTTGCTGGCCCCAGGATGCAGGGCTCCTGAATAGGAACCAAGCAGTGGGAAACGGTGCCTACCCGAGAAGAGGTCTAAAGCCAGCACCGAACAGCTCCACCAACAGCGGCTCCGGCTCAGCACCCGCTCAGTCCCACCCCTGCACCCCAGCGTCTCCACCCCACCCCACCCCCGCCACCCAGAGCAGCCCGACCTCCTGAGGCTGTGAACAAACGCATCCACCCCGTGAGCGAGCAGTTCCCGGAGACTTTCCCGGACCAACCCCGGGGCGTAGCGGTGCTGCAGGGCTCAGCCGAAGCCGGGTCCCACAGGGCGGCTCTGACCCCGGCCTGCTCAGCCTGGACCCCTCCAGGCCAGGCACGAGTGCCACCCCAGGGGCTGCAGGGCTGCGGGAGGGGGACTGCGGCCGGACCGGACCTTGTGGAGGATGCTCCTCTCTCCCTCCCTTCCTCCCTCCCTCTCTCTCCCTCCCTCTCTCTCTCTCTCTCTCCCTTCCTCTCTCTCCCTCTCTCTCCCTCCCTCTCTCTCCATCCCTCTCTCTCCCTCCCTTCCTCCCTCCCTCTCTATCCCTCCCTCTCTCTCTCTCTCTCTCCCTTCCTCTCTCTCCCTCTCTCTCCCTCCCTCTCTCTCCATCCCTCTCTCTCCCTCCCTCCCTCTCCCTCCCTCCCTCTCTCTCTCTCTCTCCCTCTCTCTCCCTCCCTCCCTCCCTCTCTCTCTCTCCCTCCCTCCCTCTCTTTCCCTCTCTCCCTCCCTCTCTCTCCCTCCCTCTCTCCCTCCCTCTCCCTCCCTCTCTCTCCCTCCCTCTCTCCCTACTTCTCCCTCCCTCTCTCTCCCTCCCTCCCTCTCTCCCTCCCTCTCCCTCCCTCTCTCTCCCTCCCTCCCTCTCTCCCTCCCTCTCCCTCCCTCTCTCTCCCTCCCTCTCTCCCTCCCTCTCCCTCCCTCCCTCTCCCTCCCTCCCTCTCTCCCTCCCTCTCCCTCCCTCTCTCTCCCTCCTTCCCTCTCTCCCTCCCTCTCCCTCCCTCTCTCTCCCTCCCTCTCTCCCTCCCTCTCCCTCCCTCTCTCTCCCTCCCTCTCTCTCCCTCCCTCTCTCTCCTTCCCTCCCTCTCCCTCCCTCTCTCCCTCCCTCTCCCTCCCTCTCTCTCCCTCCCTCCCTCTCCCTCCCTCTCTCCCTCCCTCTCCCTCCCTCTCTCTCCCTCCCTCTCTCTCCCTCTCCCTCCCTCCCTCTCCCTCCCTCCCTCTCTCCCTCTCTCTCTTTTTCTCTGTCTCCCTTCCTCTCTCTCTCCTCCCCCTCCTCTCATGCACACACGTGTACTCCATCATGAGTAAGGGAAATGAAACTCCCTGGGCGGTCCCTCGGGAGAGTGTGGAGATGGTCGCTGTGTGCTCTGTGTAGACACGTATGTATGGGACACCCCCGTGTCCAGAACAGGAATGGGTACAAACTACACAGCGGCCACAGTGTAAAGGAGCTGTCTGCACACCGCGGTGCAGAGAGAGAGACGGAGCGCAGAGTCGGAGGTAGGAGGAGGCTGGCTCTACGGCCTTGCGTCCAGAGAGCCCATTCCGCGGTTAGAATGTGCCCATGGCAGCCGAAAAACACCCCGGGCTCCGGTGTGCACACCCCAAACCCACCAGGGTGGAGATGTGGAGAAGGGATTTCTCCGGGACCGTGCCCGTGGGGAGTGCTTTTCCCCTCTCCCTCGGAGTCTCTCACACAAATTAAAAAAAAAAAAAAAAAAAGGAGAAAGACAATGAGATTGACAGCGCACTCCATCATTTCTGTACATTACACACGAGCACTGCTGCTGAGAGGCTGGAAGCCGCGTGTGGCCCCGGTTTGGTTCCTGGGCCAAGCTGAACACTTCAAGTGCACCTGCGATCTCAGCCAACCAGGAGGCTGGGCAGGAGATCAGAGATGCAGAGACCCCATCCAAAATACTTCTCTCTGTCTCTCTCTCCATTCTTCTCTTTGTCTCATAAAGAGAAACACACACGCACACCTGTGCTCCTTTCTTTCTTTGAAGAAAAGTGTTTGCTATAGGGCACATGTACTCACTGGAGAGACAGAGAGAAAATGAGAGATCACCCCTGAGGGCACGACCATGCTGCAGTTCCTTCTCCGTTCTCCTCTAGGGATCTTGGGCACGTGCGCACACACCTGGCATGTTTTAACTGCCAGTTCCAGGACTCAAACCACAGTCTGCGCATTCGAGAGCCCAGCGCCTTGACCACTACCAAGTCCCACGGCGGTCAAACACGCGCTGGCTGGTGCCTTAGGGGAGGGGGGAGTGAAGAGAGACGAAAGTGGAAGCAGGAGCGGCACCTGGCATGGGGGGCTCTGCAGACCAACGGCAACTGCACACCGAGGACCTGGGGTGTGGCGACACAAAGCAAGGTCGTCCGAAACCCGCCAGCCACTTGGAGAACCCGACTTCGCACGGCCACGCCACGGCAGCTTCTCTCCCTGCTTCCCGGGTGCCTTAGGAATCATTCCAACGCGATTCTCCACTTCGGGGCTAAGGGACGCGAGGCCCAGAGAGGGCGTGTGAGCGGCCCGTGTGGCACAGCTCTGGGTGGCAGCGGGAGGAGGTTTGAGTAGGCCCTGCTGCACACGCACCCCGCCCCAGCTTCTCTGGGTGCCCTGCTCTGCCCGGTTCCACTCTCCGACTCAGCTCGTGGCCTGACATCTGCACAGTGTTTGTTTAAAGGGCTCGGCCGTGTTTGCCGCAGCACACGGGCGCCCGGTCTGAAGTCATGGCCCTGCGGGGACTGGCCCTTCCTGAGCAGAGTTCAAGGTGAAGACGTCGCAGGGCAGGGGAGGCTGGGTGCTTCTCCCCGTGTTGTGTGGTGTTTTCGCTCTTTCCAGGACAACCGCCTTGAAGCGCAGGTGAGCTCATTTGCCTCACCTGGGCAGGTAAGTGCAGAACCCGGACAGGGTTTACTGGGAGTGGAGCCTGGCTGGAGGGAATGATGTCACCGTGGTGCTGAGGACAGGGGAGGGAGCCTATAAAGGCCCATCTTCCCACAGCCTGTGGGCACCTGCTCGGAGCACGGCACGTCCAGAAAGCTCTGCCCGGTGCAGGACAACGTGTTGATGTCAACAGTTTTGCTGGAACCCACGGACCCATAAAACCGCGGATGAGAACATTGACGGGGCGCTAATGTGGGTGGTTGGCTGAGGTCCGTGACGGCAGCGTTCCCGAGAGTGGAGTGTGAATACAGGGTCCGGGGAGCCTCTCGAAGACGCAGCCCTCCAAATGCGCTTCTATTACCAAGACCCCCAAGTTGCTCGGCCTCGTTGCTATTAAAGCATCGTGCAAGGGTATTTCAAAAAGCTTGTGAAGAAATAGAGTTCAACTGCAAGTTTATTTTGGTGCCAAAAAAAAAATTATCTGGGTCAGTTGGTGGCCTGGTGGTTAAGGCAGCTAGATCTCACATGGCTGACTCCACAGTTCGAGTCCTGGACCTAGCAGTTTGAAAAACACACCGTGTGTGTGTGTGTGCCCCAGATCTTAAGAGGAGAATGGAGGAGAAAGGACTGTGGTATGCCCATCTGCCCACCCGGGGGGCGTGGGGGGGTGCTCTCTCACTCTTTCTCTCCCTCTCTTCAGTGAATATGTGAACCCTATAGCAAATTATTAAAAAAAAAAGAAAAAGAAAAATTAAAATCAGCAGAGCTTTTTCTTAATACACATTTTCTGAAAAACTTTTGAAGTTCCCGTGTGTACATACATAGGAAAAGTCTTCATGCATGTCGTTAGCATGAATTTCCACATTGCGTGTGCCTTATAGCCAGCACCCTGATTGTGACACAGGGCACTCTCAGGCCACAGAACCCCACCCCTGTCCGCTCTGTCCCTTTCAGGTCACTGTCCGGACTCCTAACCTAGGCGAGTTTCGCGTTCCAGATCTGAGCTCCATCCGGATTCGCAGGTGGGGGTGGGAAGCCCTAGGTTAGGGGACCTGACGCAGCCTCAGCGGTTGGGGCCGCCAGCGGACGCGGGCGTGAGGCGTGGAGAACCCCGTCCTGACGTGGAGGCTCCCGCCGGCGGCTCTGTCATCACAGACTGAAGTCAGTTGAGCGTCTGCACCATCTCTCCGGGAGGCCCCGTTAGCGACCAGTGGGAAGGGGGGGAAGCAGGGGCCACTTTGCTCTGATGCCGTGAGCCGCTTGAATCCACAGCAAGACGCCATTCGGGGGACCAGCTGGTGCACGGCATTCACTCACACTCTGCGATGCTGGGCCCTTGTGGGAAGGCCCCAGGTTCACATCCCGGGGCTTCTCATTCATACTGGGTGCCTGTGCGTGTCCCTGATCCAGGCTGGCTGAGGCTGCTGTGGATCGTGAAGACCCCATGGGGGCTGCTGTCTCTCCTTGCTTTCTTTCTCTCTCTCATGGAAGAAATCAATCAACTTAAAACCACTCGGGCCAGCTCCATGTCTGGGGGTGGAGGTCATCTGGATTCCACATGACCAACCACAGTTCATGTCCTGGACTTGGCTACCTGAAAACACACCAGGTATATGTGCGTGCGTGCCCCAAATCCAGAACAGAGGGAGAGGAGGAGAAGGGATTGAGGCCGGGGCATGCCCTGCCGGGCGGTGCTTTCTCCTTATCTCTCACTCTATCTCTGTCTCTCTATCTTTATCTGGTGGGCACATGTATCTTCTGACAAACTAAAAAACACGTACTATTCAGAATTAGCTCCCAGAAAGAGTATTACGTGGTCAAAACACTGCCAAGTCTTTATTATTCTTTTTTAAAAAGAATCATTTATGTTATTTATTATCATCGTTATTTTAAAATTTACTATAGCGCACGTTTGCTCACCAGAGAGAGACACAGAAAGAGAGGAAGGAAAGTGAGAAAACAAGCCTCCAGGTTCAAGGCGCAAACTGCAGTCAGCCACGTGGGAGTCCAGCGCCTAACCACCACACCACCTGCCAACTCCAAAACACTGCGCATCCTAATGTCACCTATTGCTCTGTATCAAAGCCCCTGGGGGCCAGGCAGTGGCACAGCAGTAAAACATGATGCTCTGGGGGCCAGTAGGAGGCGTGGTGGTTCAGGGTGGTGAACTCCCACATGGTCAACCATGGTTCGAGTCCTAGACCTGGTGTCTTGCTTTCTCACTTTCCCTCTCTCTCTCTCTCACACTCTGTCCCTCTGTGGTAAAATTAAAAATAAATAAATAAATAAATAAATAAAGTTAAATAAAACAATTCTTTAAAAAAAATGACGCTCTGTGAAGCAATCCCGCACAGGAAGTCTCCCGTTCAGGCCTGGTGACCTTCCTGAGAACACAGAGCGCCTGTCTGCCCATGCTCTGGGGCCCCTGAGACGTGGGGTGGGCGCAGGCTTGCCCTCGCTCATGGGAGAAACACACATACTTTGGAAAGGGTTGTGCTCCTCGGTCCTGCCGTTCTCTAGCGAGATAGGCCGGTGGGGAGCCGATTCCCGTCCTGGGGCTGGGGCGGAGACACGGAGCCCACTTAGTCACCAAGTCCCACGGCGGTCAGCAGGAGTCTGGGGGCTCAGCCAGGAGCACAGGCCGGCTCCCAGCCCCCTGGGCCATCCAAACCCACAGGCGTCCAGCAGCCCGCGGCTCTGCAGAGCCACCTGGGCCACGCAGGGAGGCCACGGGTTCCAGACGTGGCGTAGGTGCCCGGGATGCGTTCCTGGCACTTTCCTCCAAGAGGCCTCAATGATGACAAACCCCAGTGCCTTATAGACATGTTGGATTGGGGCCAACAAATGGTATAGCAGTGACGTCGCTGGACTCCCACATGGCCGACCGCGGTTCGAGTCCCAGACCAGAGGCTTGAAAATCAGGCCGGTCCTGTGCGCATGCGTGCCCAAGATCCTGGAAGGAGAATGGAGGAGAAGAGATTGTGGTGTGGCCATCCCCCAGGGGGTGATTTCTTACTTTCCCTCGCACTGTCTCTGTCTCTCTCTCCCTCCAGTGAGTGCAGATACTCTAAAGCAAAAACCTCCAAAAACAAAAGACCTATCAGACGGTAGTAAATAAGCTCTGAAGCCGCATGTGAGAAGCTTGGTCTGGAATGGCAGGTGGCTGTCCGATCCTTGCTTTGGGACGCTCCGTCAGAGCCACAGAGCCACCGTTCTTCTATCTCGTGCCTGGGTTCCATTTGTGATGGAAGGGGACAAAGCCCGTTTAGCGGCCACCATTTTCCTCACACGTGTCCCCGTAGGAGAGCAGAGCCCCCGCCACTGTCCAGAAGCACACCAAAACTACTCGGACAGCAGACTTCCTAGCAAGCCCAACTGCCACCTGCTCAGCACTGTGCACCGAGGACAGGGTCCACCTCAGTCACCGCCCCAAAGGGTGGGCAGGTCCCCCGACTTACAGATGAAAACGGAGCCTCCCGAAGGCAGCCCAGGTAGTAAATAGGGAAGCTGGGATTAGAACCAGTTCTGTCTGACTCCAAAGCCCAGGTTCTAGCCCTCAGAAGGGCCCGTGAGGGCAGCACAAAGGCCAGTGAGAAGAGGGCTCCTTGGGTCCCTTCTGGGAGGTGTCGGGAGTGTGTGGAGAAGGGTGGGCCGGTGTCCTGACACTCACCCGCAGGTGGGCCTTAAACCCTCAGAGCTTCAGGCCTGGTGAGGACTCCCCTGGGGGACTGGGAAGCAGACATTCAGAGAAGAGGAGTGCTGGCGGGGCCCTGGGTGGCACAGGCAACTCAGGGGTCCCGGGCCTTCCCTTCGCCAGCGCTCTGCCTTCCCTGGGGTGCGGCCGTCTCCCCCTCTGGGCCTTGCTCTCTGTATCGGGAAGGCAGGGTGGATGGGGTGGGGGACGTGAGTGCCTGTGGCCACAGGGAAGCAGGTGGCTTATGTGACCTGCAGTGGAGTGAGGACGGAGCATGCCGGTCAGAGGCAGAGCCAGCTCTGCTTCGCGAGTCTCCCGGGGCACTTGGAAAAGGCACTCTGGGTGCTGCGTGTTCCCTTGGTTTCCCGAAGGGACACGGTGCATGCTGCTCCGCAGAGAGCCCCTGCCCTCCGGGGGCGCTGGGCCGACCTGGTCTGGGTGCCAGGAACGCCCGGAGGGCCAGTGGGAGGGACGCTCCGAAGCCCTCGGCCTGGAGGATGAGATCACGCGCTTTGGGAACAGACGCGTTTTATAGACCCAATCAATTAGGGCCACCCGGCTGTGCGTGTGCTTCTGGAGCCGGCCCTGCCCGCTCCCTGGAGGAGGAAGTGGAGGCAGGGCTGGATCAGTGACCAGCCCAAGGTCACCAGCCAGGCCACCATGGTGTGGGGGCAGGACTCGTTGAGTCACCAGGAAGCCGTGGAGCCGGCTGGCCTCCCCCAGCCCCCGTACCCCCTCCAGGCACACAGGTGTCTAAAGCCCTCTCTCTCCAGCAAGTAGAGCTCAGCCAGCCCGAGCCCCTCGGGTCCCTCCCCTTCCCTCCCCTGGGGGGCGCTCTTGCAACTGAGCAGCTGCCAGGGTCGGCCTCTGCCCTAGACAGTGACCATGGCAAACCCCTTAGACACTGCTTGGACCTATTTAACCGTTTAAACCCCTCGATGGCTCTGAGGGTACTCACAGCTCTGGTTCCCAAGCAGAGACGGTCAGCGATTTGCCTGAGGTCCCCGAGGTCACACAGCTGAGCGGGGGCAGGCAGGGCCCGGCCCGTCCCCTCCTTACTATGCCTGATATGACGGGCCCTTTGCAAACCAGGCGTGCCAGAGTTTGCCTGGCGCATGGCTGTGTTCCCTGTCCTCAGCGCCTGAGACGCTGGCTGGAGGTGTCCCCCCAGCACAGGTGACGGAGCCCTGCAGTGAGACCCGGCCACCCCAGAGCTGCCTCCCACAAGCCCGAGGGCCCCTGGGTGGCTGGAGGTTCCTGATCTCCGAACACGAAGCACAGGCTGCTGCTCGGGGCACTCCGCGCCCTCTTACCTCTGTTGGTGTCCCTGCTCTGGCCTCCGCAGGCCCTCGTCTCCCAGAAGCCCTTGCAGCCGGGAGCCCTGGCTTTCCATTTACCTACCCGGGGCCAGCCAGGCAGGGACAGAGACTTGTGGCCTCAAAGCAGAGAGAGACATGTGAGGCCCCAGTTCTGGGGAAGCGGGGAGTTTATGGGTCTCACAGAGCTCACCGCAAGTAAGGGTCAGGCCCTGGGGTGTCGCCTGAACGCCAGCAGCAGGGCCAGGTGAAGCGGCACCGAGGCTCGGACGTGCGAGGCCCCTGAGCTGTTCTGAAGTGTGCACTGGACGGGGATCACAGAGGGGCCCACGGGGACGCGGGAGGACCAGGAGTGGGGGAGTCCCCGAAGTGGCTCGGGCAGGGAGAGTCGCTCCCCGCAGGATTTGCCGTCAGCCTGAGGAATGGAGCCTGGGATGGCCCTGAGAAGGGGCGTCCTCCGACAGTCAGCCGCGCAGGCACCCGGTTAGGCGGGCTGCTCGGCCACCCTCTCCCTGCGAGGTCTTCACTGGGTATCGCACACACAGCCGTATCTGTGTAGGTATATGGGTTGTCGGAAGTGATGACATATTTTTCTATCATGACTTTCCCGACAACCCAATATTTTTCATCTCAGTGTCTCTCTTTTTTTCTTTTTAGATTTTTGCCATAGGGTGCACATACTCGCCAGAGAGAGAGAGAGAGAGAGAGAGAGAGAGAGAGGGAGGGAAAGTGAGAAATCACCCCCCGAGGGGAGGGCCACGTCACAATCCCTTCTCTGTTCTCCTCTCGGGATTTGGGGCACACACACGCAGGTGTCTGGCAAGCTTTCGAAGCCACCAGGCCTGGGACTGGAACTGCAGAGTCGGCCATGTGGGATCCAGCGCCTTAACTACCACACCCCGGCTGGCCCACTGGCTCCTTTCTGGAAAGCTTCATTTCCACGAGAGTGAGGAGGGCCCTCAGGTGGCGAGCCCCTGATTATGTGTCCCCTAGTGCGAGGACCGTCCCCGAATGTCATCGACTCCCGTTTGCCAAGCACCCCTTTCCAGAATCCCCACAAGACTCTCAGCTTCCCAGAATCACAGCTGTTCCTGAGTCCTGCTGAGACTCCGCCCTAAGGGGACGGTCCTCGCACTCCAGATCCTACCAATGAATCCAAGAGGAGGCCCGGGGCCCTGTACCCCCGACAGAGCTTGTCGGTGTTGATGAGCGAGGGCGACAGCCGTGAGGCTTCTTCTCATGGCCCATTAAAGTGAGCTGGGCCTCCTGGGAGGTGATCCCTGCAAGGGAGAAGTGGCCTTTGGGGCTGTTCGAGCCTCTGGGTCTGGGGCAGCCACTGTGCAGGTTCAGAGCCCCTCCGCCAAGCCCAGGGACTTGGAGACGTCCTGCCGGGAGGGGGCACAGCTCCTCCTGCACCTGGGTTTTTATCACGTAGTGTGCTTGTGTTTGTTTATAACGTATTTATTCACCTCCTCTATGCGTGAGAGAGACAGAGATAGAGACAGAGAGACCGCACCCCCACCCGGGCCTGGATGCCACGACCCCCATCCAGCCCCAGCCAGTCCAGATCAGGGGTGCAAGAGCCTCAGGGAGGTCTCCAGATGAGAGCCAGGAGCCCGCCGTGCAGGTCAGCGTCTCAGAGTCAGGTTTTTATTTTATTTTATTTTATTTTATTTTTTTATGAAGTCTATTTCATTTATTTCATTTCAGGTTTAGTTTTTTGCCATAGGGCACATGGGCTCACCGAAGAGAGACAAAGAGAGACGAGAGAGGGAAAGTGAGAAATCACGTCCTGGGGGGATGGCCATACCACGTTCCCTTCTCCCCATTCTCTTCTTGCACACGCATGTGCCTGGCGTGATTTTCAAGGTGCTGGGTCTGGGACACGAACCTCAGTTGGCCATGTGGCAATCCCGTGCCTTCACCACCATGCCACCTGCTGACCCTGGAGTCCTACAGAGCACTGCCGTTCCTCCCCTCCATAGCACTCTGGAACAACACAGAACAAGGGCACTCCCGCTGCCGGGCTCCGGAGCTCAGTCCTGCCGGCTTGGGGCTAGTTCTCAGGCATGAGGCCCAGGCCCTGGCTGTCCCGCTCATTCTCCATCTTGCTGCAGCTCACCGAGGCCCCTCCTGAAAGGCAGGCCTCAGGGGCTGAGGCCAGCATCCAGCGTGGGTTGACAGCTGGGTCTCATTCTCCATGACTGTGGCCGGACACGGTGCTTTGGGTAGCCACGGAGACCATGTCACACATCCCCCTGCACCGCTCCCAGAGGGGGTCCCCGCCGACTACCAAGAATGGCAGTCCACCTCCTACTTAGTCACTGGAGTGGTGAGCAGGTGGTGGGCAATGGTGTGCAGAGCCCCGAGTTTCCTGGGAGCCTGGCTGCGGCCGAGTCCAGCCCTTTATGAGCTGGTTGAGAAAAGCAGGGGCCGGGGAGACGCTTCTGCTCAGAGCCATTAGCCCGCACCCAGGTGCTGCGGGCGGCCCCTCCTCCCACTGTGCTGGAGCCATCTCGGCCTCGGGAGGAGGCTGGGGTGGGAGCTGTGGCTCTGCTCAGGGTGGTGCCCAGGCTGCCCTTCTCACCCCACCCCGCCCCGGGGCTGAACCAGCCACTGAGAACCTCTGGTACCTTGGAAAGACCACACAGCGGAGGGCCAGGCGGAGGCTGCTCGGTGCACCGAACAGGGCCGTGTTCTGGCTGCTCCAGGTTCTTCCAAAGCCGAGCCACCTGCACCCGAGTGCAGCTCCCGCCACTCTCCCGCCTATCAAATGGGCGAGGGCTGTCCCCGAAAGTGGCAGACCGTCCAGCTCCTCTCGGCACCGCCCCCTACTGATGGGGAGCCATTCACAGCACCGAGTGACCCCGATGCTGATTGCTTCGCAGAGTTCAAGACCAGGCCTCCTTGCAGCCAGGCTTCTCACACCCTAAAATGGGACAGAGGCCGTCGTCCATGTCCCGCGCAGCCCACAGTCTGGTACCTGCTCTGAGCGTGCCTGCGGACCCCCAGTCGGAGTCCCTGGAGAGCTGCACCGGCCCCTTCCGCGCCAGTGAGGACAGGGTGACGCTGGCCTGCGGGTGCCAGAGCGCAGCAAGGGGGCGGCACCTGCGGGACGCGGCCTGGGCCCTCACGAAGCCTGGGGACTCACGACGCTCAGGAGCAGGACACCGGAGAGCAGTCTGACTGATTATATGCCCTTTTTTCCTTTTTTTTAAAAAGTTTACGTATTTATTTCGTCCATGAGTGAGAGAGATGGGGGCCGGGAGGGGAGAAGGATAGAGACAGGTATCCCCACGAGGTTGTGATCCCACAGTGCACCCCCGGTCTCAGCTGGCTCCAGAACACAGGCACGTGTTCACTGTTGCCCCACCAGCCACCTCTACTGGCCAGCAAAGACTTCCCGGGCACGCAGACGGGCACGTGGCCCTGCTCAGCTCGCGTCAGCAAACGGCTGTGCACAAGCAGAGTCGTCACCCTTCGGCAGGGCAGCCGGGGTGGGGCTGGCGTGAAGAGCCAGGAGCCCCGTGGTGGAAGCACTTAGGCTGCATTTCCAGGGTCTGGCCCAGCGCGGTCCAGCATGCATGGGGGTGCTTCTGCTTCCGCTCTGAGATAGACCGCCTCCCTGGCGCCCACCAGGCTGCTGTCCTCCAATCGGTGCTGAGCTCAGAGTCAGCAGCTCTTCATCCTGTGCTCAGGGAAATGGTCAGCCGAGGCCTGTCCGGGCTCCAGGGCACCCAGCCTGGAGAACGGCCCCTCAGCCCGAGTGAAGCCCTGAATGCTCCCCTGTCGGCCTGCGAGGACTCTCAGCCTCTGGTTTTTAGTGGAAGGCGGAACGTGAATCACGGGGCGGCTGTGTAAGATGCCAGTGTGGGCCCGTCAGCAAGCTCCTGGCTTGACAGGTCCCTGGGGCAGAGCCAGGAGCCACCAGCCCCAGTGACCTGTGGCGTATGGAACACCATGCTGCAAGGGCACCGGGGGCTCCCACGTGGCCAGGTTGGGGTGGGAGTGGAGGGCACAGAGGAGCGTTCACGGGTGCAGGGAATGCCCCTCTCTCAGGGAGCTGGCCTTGGCTCGTGAGGGTGTGGCCCTGGCCACGTGGGCAGCCTCAGCACAAGCTCAGCCATTTTCTAATGGGCTGTCCAGGAGGCTAGGGGCTGGAAAATAGGAAGTGAAAGGCATATGCCCTTTGTTGGGCCCATGAGTTATCTAAGAGGAAGAGCAGACCAAAGGTAATTGCAGGTATAGAAAGGGCCCGTGCTTCCAGGAGCTGGCCTCGGAGATGGGAGCCCTGCATCTGCCTCTGCTGTCAGGGGCTGACCTCAAGAGTAGTAAGGCCTCGGGGTCAGCAGGTGGCATAGTGGTTAAGGCACTGGACTCCCATGTGGTTGATCACGGTTTGAGTCCCAGACCTGGTGGCTTGAAACTCATGCCAGGCATATGTGCATACATGTTCAAAATCCCAGGAGGAAAATAGAGGAGAAGGGACTGTGGCATGGCCTTCCTCGCTGGGGGTGATTTCTCACTTTCTGATTCTCTGTCTCTCTAGCCAACACACACACCCTGTAGCAAAAAAAATCTCTCAATAAAAGAGTAGTGAGACCTTCTGCTATCCAGCAGTGGAGAGTCGGCATCGGCTCACTGGTTACCATGCCCTGGAGCTGCAGTGCCTTGGCCTCTCTTAATGCCGTGAAGTGGGGGGAAATGTTCCTGGCCCCCCGACACCTCTCCCAGCAACACGGCGTGAACAGACCTTTTCCGTAGCACTGTGGGTACTGCAGCCCCGGTGGATGCTGGCTCAGTCCGTCAAGGCCGCTGTAACAGAATGCATGGGTGGGCTGACCTGACCCACATTTCTCTCTCATGGTTCTGGAGGCTGGGCAGTCCAAGACCAAGGCTCTGGCAGATTCAGTGTCTGGTGAGAGCCACTTCCTGGTTCACAGACGGTATCTTCCTGCGGTGGCCTCACACGGCAGAAGGGGCGAGAGAGCTCCCTTGGGGCTCCTTTCTAAGGTCACTCACCCCATTCACGAGGACTTGCTTCTTATGACCTAATCACTTCCCCGAAGTCTCGCCTCCTAACACCACCACCGTGGGGTTAAGATTCCAACATATGGGGAACCAGCAGTTGGCGTAATGGCTATGTCGCTGGACTCCCACGTAGTCGACTGCGGTTCGTGTCCCGGACCCAGTGGCTTAAAACTCACACCAGGCACGTGTGCGTGCGTGCCCAAGATCCCAAGAGGAGAACGGAGGAGAAGGGATTGCGGTGTGACCATCCCCTCTGGGGGGTGATTTCTCGCTTTCTGTCTCTCTGTCTCTCTCTGTCTGTCTGGCGAGCGCACGCGCCCTATAGTGAAAACCTCTCCAAAAAAAAAAAAAGAAAAGAAAAGAAAAAATTCCAAAATATGAACTGGGGGAGCCAGATGTTCAGACTAGAGCAGTCGGGTTACTGCTTCTAAGGGCTGTCCTGGAACTGTCCCTGTAAAACCTGGCCCGGATGCTGGGGAAGCACAGTTTGACCTTATCAGATTTAACTCCAAGCGAATGTGGAAATGGCATCTGCTTGTGAGTTGGGGACGGCGTTAGAACTCAGCCTGGAATGTTTCTGAGGAGCCCAGGAGGCTGGGCGAGCCCGCCCATGTGGACTCACCGACAGGTGCAGGGTGAGCCGGGTGGCACCTGGGAATGTCCACGGATGAGCAGAAGCAGAAGGCCGCATGGGGCCACGGCGGAGCCTGACTGACATCTCCACCAGCCAGGACGCCAAAGCCCGCGGCAAGGCTGTGGCCCAGAACACAGAAGCCATTTTCTTCCACTATAAGAATGCTACTCTGTCTTCATTGAGGGAGCAGTGGGTCACAGGACAGCCTAACTGGGAAGTCACTCACAGATGAGAAAGCCCCAAGGAGCGGCTGACCGGGGTTATGCTTCGGACCCTGCCACAGAGCCCGCCGGAGCTTGGCGTGACCTCCCGATGCCGACCAGGGCGGCGACTCCGCAGACCCACTGTGGCCATTTCCTGGACAGACAATTTTAATAAGCACTCACCAAGTGACCAGTCGCGATGTCCCTTATCCAAACTTGGGCTGTATGTTTGATGCTTATATGTATTGGGAGACAAAAAAAAAAAAAAAACAAAAAAAAAAAACAAAAACAAAACAAACAAAAAAAAACTCTATTTTTGGCAGTCTAGCACATGAGGCAAAAGTATGATGAAGAATCCAGTTTGTTTCCATGGAAAACTCCAAAAAATGGCAAGACAATGCACCCTTAGGAGCAGGAGGTCACAAACTCGAACACCTCGGAAAGTGAATTAATACGAGTTCTACCAAAGGATTGCAGGCCTGTCACTGCGGCACATGAATATGCAGACTTCTGTCCAGTTGTCAGAGGGGTTTGCACCCGCCAGAGCGAGATGGAAAGACAGAGAGAGAGAAAGGAGAGGAAGAAAACACCTCCCCAGTGGGCACAGTCACGTCCCAACCCCTCCTCCTCCACTCCTCCATCCTGGGGGGGCTGGGGCATGCACACATCTGCTGTGGTTTTCAGGTCACCAGGACTGAGATTCGCAATGTGGCCAGCTGTGTAAGAGCCAGCTCCCTTAACCACTAGGCTACGGGCCAGCCCATGATGAAGAACGGCGGACGAGGTTATGAAAGGGTGGCCCGTCGAGTTCAATGAGTATCCTTGGGAGGACAACTGGAACACAGGTTTCTTGTGAAAGCCACCAAAAGGATTTAAGGAAACCGAGGGGACCAGCAGATGGCGTGACCTGGACTCCCATGTAGTCAAGTGTGGTTGGAGTCCCGGACCCAGCAACTTAAAGCTCACACCGGGCACATGTGCGTGCGTGCCCAAGATCCCGAGAGGAGAATGGAGGAGAAGGGATTGTGGTGTGGCCATCCCCCCTGGGGGGTGATTTCTCACTTTCTGTGTCTCTATCTCTCCAGTGAGCATACGTGCCATATATATATATATATATATATATATATATATATATATATATACACACACACACACACACGTATATGTATCATAAGTCTTTCTTAAAAATAAATAAAGAAAAGAAAACAGACCTGCTAGAAAAACAGAGCTTATTTTTGGGGGAGACATTTGGATTGAAGTCAAGAAGAATCACTGTAACAGCAGAAAAATCAGGTTAGAGGTCCAGGGAGCAGCAGCAGCTCACAACAAGAACATCACCGTCCCCTCTACGGGTGTCCTACCCAGAGACTGTCCCCAAGCCCACTTCCGTATGAAACAGGAGAGTAGCTGGGCTAAAATGTGATAGAAAACCCAGGGTAAGGCATATATTTTACACAACCCCCTCCC